>ONZH01028183.1:0-19137 GCA_900303285.1 Rhinella marina | reverse complement strand
TTCTCAGAGCCCCTACTCAGTTTTGAGTGGCAGAGTGTGCAAACCGCGCTCAGTTTGTCATCCGCTACAAACATTAAAAAAATCTCCACACCACAGAAGTACGAGCCCTCGATGGGGAGCTTCGCGCGACTGCCCGCTGCCGGGAACAGCTTCGGCCCTGCTGGCTGTGGCCTCACTTCTCTGTCTGGACTGTCCTCTGCCTATGGACATCCCTCTGCCTGTGGACATCCCTCTGCCTCTGGACATCCCTCTGCCTCTGGACATCCCTCTGCCTCTTGCTGCCTTTTTCGGTGCTGCGCAGACCACCACCTCTCCACTGCTTTCCTCGCTGGACATCACCCCTGGCCAAGTGGGTCGGTCATTTCGTCATCCACCACTCCTCTTCCACTTCCTCACTCTGCTCCTCCTGCTGCCCACTGGACATTCCAACAGCCTCCCTTGATGGCAACTGCGTCTCATCATCATCATCGCTCATGATAACAGATGCTGGCTCAGGGTCCACATCAGCAGGAGATGGCGAAAACTCAAGTGTTTGGGCATCACTACAAACAAATTCCTCTGCTAGCTCCTGGGATTCTTCCGGCACATCTGAAAAAGGACCCGAAAAGAGCTCCTGGGAGGGGTCAATGGTGGGATGACTCTGTTGGCCAGGTGTGGAGGAAGGAGGGTCAGAGTGAGACTGTGTGGATGACTGGCTGGTGGACAACTGTGTGGAAGCGCTATCGGCTATCCATTGCACCACCTGTTCAACCTGCTCAGGCCTCAACAGCGGTGTAACCCGCCCCCTGCTTAACTGTCCCATAAAGGCAGGGATTCTGGATGAGCGGGATCCTGGCTGACCCTCACCAGCACGCATTGTATCCCCACTGGCTTCAACAAGGCCCCCAACAGCATTTCCGCGCCCCCGTCCTCGTCCACGTCCTATTCCGCTAGCCCCCCTCCGCATTTTATTTTTTTTGGTTACAATATTTGCCTTCACAGCCTTGAAATTATTTTGCAAGAGAACGCACAGTACAGTTGCCAATTATAAGGCCTATATATTTTATATTTCAAGGTACACAGCCGTTGTACTAACTGTTCAGACGGTGGGTATTAACACCAGGTATTTAAATTAGTTTGCAAGAGAACGCACAGTACAGTTGCCAATTATAAGGCCTAAATATTTTATAGTTCAAGGTACACAGCCGTGTACTAACTGTTCAGACGGTGGGTATTAACACCAGGTATTTAAATTATTTTGCAAGAGAACGCACAGTACAGTTGCCAATTATAAGGCCTATATTATTTTATAGTTCAAGGTACACAGCCGTGTACTAACTGTTCAGACGGTGGGTATTAACACCAGGTATTTAAATTAGTTTGCAAGAGAACGCACAGTACAGTTGCCAATTATAAGGCCTATATATTATATAGTTCAAGGTACACAAGCCGTGTACTAACTGTTCAGACGGTGGGTATTAACACCAGGTATTTAAATTATTTTGCAAGAGAACGCACAGTACAGTTGCCAATTATAAGGCCTATATATTTTATAGTTCAAGGTACACAGCCGTGTACTAACTGTTCAGTCGGTGGGTATTAACAGCAGGTATTTAAATTAGTTTGCAAGAGAACGCACAGTACAGTTGCCAATTATAAGGCCTATATATTTTATAGTTCAAGGTACACAGCCGTGTACTAACTGTTCAGACGGTGGGTATTAACACCAGGTATTTAAATTAGTTTGCAAGAGAACGCACAGTACAGTTGCCAATTATAAGGCCTATATATTTTATAGTTCAAGGTACACAGCCGTGTACTAACTGTTCAGACGGTGGGTATTAACACCAGGTATTTAAATTATTTTGCAAGAGAACGCACAGTACAGTTGCCAATTATAAGGCCTATATATTTTATAGTTCAAGGTACACAGCCGTGTACTAACTGTTCAGACGGTGGGTATTAACACCAGGTATTTAAATTATTTTGCAAGAGAACGCACAGTACAGTTGCCAATTATAAGGCCTATATATTTTATAGTTCAAGGTACACAGCCGTGTACTAACTGTTCAGACGGTGGGTATTAACACCAGGTATTTAAATTAGTTTTGCAAGAGAACGCACAGTACAGTTGCCAATTATAAGGCCTATATATTTTATAGTTCAAGGTACACAGCCGTGTACTAACTGTTCAGACGGTGGGTATTAACACCAGGTATTTAAATTAGTTTGCAAGAGAACGCACAGTACAGTTGCCAATTATACGGCCTATATATTTTATAGTTCAAGGTACACAGCCGTGTACTAAACTGTTCAGACGGTGGGTATTAACACCAGGTATTTAAATTATTTTGCAAGAGAAACGCACAGTACAGTTGCCAATTATAAGGCCTATATATTTTATAGTTCAAGGTACACAGCCGTGTACTAACTGTTCAGACGGTGGGTATTAACACCATGTATTTAAATTAGTTTGCAAGAGAACCCACAGTACAGTTGCCCAATTATAAGGCCTATATATTTTATAGTTCAAGGTACACAGCCGTGTACTAACTGTTCAGACGGTGGGTATTAACACCAGGTATTTAAATTAGTTTGCTAGAGAACGCACAGTACAGTTGCCAATTATAAGGCCTATATATTTTATAGTTCAAGGTACACAGCCGTGTACTAACTGTTCAGACGGTGGGTATTAACACCAAGGTATTTAAATTATTTTGCAAGAGAACGCACAGTACAAGTTGCAATTATAAGGCCTATATATTTATAGTTCAAGGTACACAGCCGTGTACTAACTGTTCAGACGGTGGGTATTAACACCAGGTATTTAAATTATTTTGCAAGAGAACGCACAGTACAGTTGCCAATTATAAGCCTAAATATTTTATAGTTCAAGGTACACAGCCGTGCACTAACTGTTCAGACGGTGGTATTAACACCAGGTATTTAAATTATTTGCAAGAGAACGCACAGTACAGTTGCCAATTATAAGGCCTATATATTTTATAGTTCAAGGTACACAGCCGTGTACTAACTGTTCAGACGGTGGGTATTAACACCAGGTATTTAAATTAGTTTGCAAGAGAACGCACAGTACAGTTGCCAATTATAAGGCCTATATATTTTATAGTTCAAGGTACACAGCCGTGTACTAACTGTTCAGACGGTGGGTATTAACACCAGGTATTTAAATTATTTTGCAAGAGAACGCACAGTACAGTGCCAATTATAAGGCCTATATATTTTTTAGTTCAAGGTACACAGCCGTGTACTAACTGTTCAGACGGTGGGTATTAACAACAGGTATTTAAATTATTTTGCAAGAGAACGCACAGTACAGTTGCCAATTATAAGGCCTATATATTTTATAGTTCAAGGTACACAGCCGTGTACTAACTGTTCAGACGGTGGGTATTAACACCAGGTATTTAAATTAGTTTGCAAGAGAACGCACAGTACAGTTGCCAATTATAAGGCCTATATATTTTATAGTTCAAGGTACACAGCCGTGTACTAACTGTTCAGACGGTGGGTATTCACACCAGGTATTTAAATTAGTTTGCAAGAGAACGCACAGTACAGTTGCCAATTATAAGGCCTATATATTTTATAGTTCAAGGTACACAGCCGTGTACTAACTGTTCAGACGGTGGGTATTAACACCAGGTATTTAAATTAGTTTGCAAGAGAACGCACAGTACAGTTGCCAATTATAAGGCCTATATATTTTATAGTTCAAGGTACACAGCCGTGTACTAACTGTTCAGACGGTGGGTATTCACACCAGGTATTTAAATTATTTTGCAAGAGAACGCACAGTACAGTTGCCAATTATAAGCCTATATATTTTATAGTTCAAGGTACACAGCCGTGTACTAACTGTTCAGACGGTGGGTATTAACACCAGGTATTTAAATTAGTTTGCAAGAGAACGCACAGTACAGTTGCCAATTATAAGGCCTATATATTTTATAGTTCAAGGTACACAGCCGTGCACTAACTGTTCAGACGGTGGGTATTAACACCAGGTATTTAAATTATTTTGCAAGAGAACGCACAGTACAGTTGCCAATTATAAGGCCTATATATTTTATAGTTCAAGGTACACAGCCGTGTACTAACTGTTCAGACGGTGGGTATTAACACCAGGTATTTAAATTATTTTGCAAGAGAACGCACAGTACAGTTGCCAATTATAAGGCCTATATATTTTATAGTTCAAGGTACACAGCCGTGTACTAACTGTTCAGATGGTGGGTATTAACACCAGGTATTTAAATTAGTTTGCAAGAGAACGCACAGTACAGTTGCCAATTATAAGGCCTATATATTTTATAGTTCAAGGTACACAGCCGTGTACTAACTGTTCAGACGGTGGGGTATTAACACCAGGTATTTAAATTATTTGCAAGAGAACGCACAGTACAGTTGCCAATTATAAGGCCTATATATTTTATATTTCAAGGTACACAGCCGTGTACTAACTGTTCAGACGGTGGGTATTAACACCAGGTATTTAAATTATTTTGCAAGAGAACGCACAGTACAGTTGCCAATTATAAGGCCTATATATTTTATAGTTCAAGGTACACAGCCGTGTACTAACTGTTCAGACGGTGGGTATTAACACCAGGTATTTAAATTAGTTTGCAAGAGAACGCACAGTACAGTTGCCAATTATAAGGCCTATATATTTTAAAGTTCAAGGTACACAGCCGTGTACTAATTGTTCAGACGGTGTGTATTAACACCAGGTATTTAAATTATTTTGCAAGAGAACACACAGTACAGTTGCCAATTATAAGGCCTATATATTTTATAGTTCAAGGTACACAGCCGTGTACTAACTGTTCAGACGGTGGGTATTAACACCAGGTATTTAAATTATTTTGCAAGAGAACGCACAGTACAGTTGCCAATTATAAGGCCTATATATTTTATATTTCAAGGTACACAGCCGTGTACTAACTGTTCAGACGGTGGGTATTAACACCAGGTATTTAAATTATTTTGCAAGAGAACGCACAGTACAGTTGCCAATTATAAGGCCTATATATTTTATAGTTCAAGGTACACAGCCGTGTACTAACTGTTCAGACGGTGGGTATTAACACCAGGTATTTAAATTAGTTTGCAAGAGAACGCACAGTACAGTTGCCAATTATAAGGCCTATATATTTTAAAGTTCAAGGTACACAGCCGTTGTACTAATTGTTCAGACGGTGTGTATTAACACCAGGTATTTAAATTATTTTGCAAGAGAACACACAGTACAGTTGCCAATTATAAGGCCTATATATTTTATAGTTCAAGGTACACAGCCGTGTACTAACTGTTCAGACGGTGGGTATTAACACCAGGTATTTAAATTAGTTTGCAAGAGAACGCACAGTACAGTTGCCAATTATAAGGCCTATATATTTTATAGTTCAAGGTACACAGCCGTGTACTAACTGTTCAGACGGTGGGTATTAACACCAGGTATTAAATTAGTTTGCAAGAGAACGCACAGTACAGTTGCCAATTATAAGGCCTATATATTTTATAGTTCAAGGTACACAGCAGTAGTGCCAAATATAGTTTGGTATGTAGCAGAGCACCTAATACACCACTAATGCCTCTCTCTGTCCCTACTCCAGCAGCTATCCCTGAATACAGCAGCCGTTCTCTGTAAAGTCTATATTGTAGTAAAGCTATCACTGTACTGCACTATAGTAGCCCTGATAAGGGCTTTTAATCACGCTCCTGCCTGTCCAACAGCTAAAACCTGTCTCTCCCTTCTCCAGCCTCTGTCCCTGACTAAGTTCACGCAGCATATGCGTACGAGCAGGAAGAGCTGAGTTTTTAATATTCGAGGTCACATGGTTTTTCCAGCCAATCCATGTAGACGCCGTTTTCGCGCTGCCAGCGTGCTCAGCGTGCCTGTCATACCCCCCCCCTGCATGGTGATTGGTGGAAAAAGAGCGCCAGGGAAGGTGGGAGGGGAAACGAATTCTAAGTGCGCCATCGCCGTTATACTCGAACGAAATCGAGTACGCCGAATAGCGTAGTATTCGATCGAATACCAGCTCGATCGAACACTACTCGCTCATCTCTAGTAATTTTTAAGATTTTCATGAAAATTTCAAATAGTTAATTTTAAAGGACCTTTGCAGTTCTAAAGTGACGTTGAGGGGTTTAAATAATAGAAATCTCCCATAAATGAACATATTTTAGAAACTACAGCCCCCAATGTAATCAAAACTGATTTTACAAAGTTTGTTAACCCTTTAGATTTCCCACAAGAATTAAAACAGAAGGAAGGTGAAATTTAAAAAATATATATTTTTTCGCAGATGTTCAATTTGTTGATGTTCAAAATGTTCATTTTTCCCATAAGATAGCAAGGGTAAACAGCAAATCAAACCTGAATATTTATTTTCCCGATTCTGAAGTTTGTAAAAACACCCCATATGTGGTTGTAAACTGCTCTGTGAACAGCAGTAATGAGAGGGAGATAGTACAAGTATTTGTGATCGCTTTGACAGCTTGTCAGAGTGATCAAAAGCCTGGAGACCAGGAAAAAAGGTCTCAGGTTAAAGCTCCATGTTCTTGGCTGTCAGAAGGCAGCTGAGTCATGGAGCTTCTATGTCCGCTGCTGCACACAGGGGGGAGGGGGGGGGGGGGCAAAACTGAAGTATGTTTATAGTCAATGGGCAGACTTGAAGTGGTTAAAGAGTATCCGAACCTGAAGTCTTGCTCTTATCAGCAAAACACCGGGGAACACAAGATCACCCCTAATGCCATGTAACTAGCCGGTCTGCAGATAACCATCCCTTGTTATGTGACAGTCCTATAAAACCCTCATCCCGCGTGGTTTCCACCATAGTCCTGTGAGCTGAGTATAGGGAGAGATGTGGCAAGCACTCATGCGTTAGGGACAGTGTTGATGAAAATGATTAATAGAAGAATATTGGAGAGGGAGAATGCAGGGCAAGGACAGGAAGACTGCGGGGAGACTTACTGTATTCTGCATCAGTTTTATTTGTTTGTTCCTACATTTACTTTTTGCTACATCAGTCATAAATGTAATTCAATACAAATAAGGTGAACCCCTTTATTTTTCCGGAGCCAGCATGCCAACCAATACCATCCAATCTGCACCCCTCACCAGGTCTTACTGATGATCATCCTCATCTTTTGCTGGCTTTACTTCTTACAAATCATCCTTCAAATTCTTCATGTCCTAGAAAAGACAGCAAGATGCAGAGAAGAGGAGGAGGATCGATATTAGATGATGTGGAAAAGGAGGAAATGCAGATGCTCCCACCTGTAGGGCAGGAGAGCGCTGGGGTTGGAGAAGTGGGTATGCCAGAGCTGATTAATATTCAGTGCTTACTGTCAAATGACCTGCAGGAGATTACAGGCAAGAAGAGTAATCATATGGATAATGTCCCCTCCACCTAACCAGCCAAACCCCATACCAGCAACAGCCCCTGTTTAAAGGTGCATTAAAGGTGCCGTGTAGCCACTAACAATGAAGACTGACTATACAGTGTAGTCTTCATTATCAAAGCAAAGGTAGCTGCAGGCTTATTGGCCGCATAGTTCTTCACTGCAGCATGGCTGCAACCCGCCCGCAGTATGGCCGCTTCGTATGGCCATGCCCTATGGCCACATGGATTTATGACAAATTAATTTGGAACTAATCGAATTTCTTGACGAATTCGGCAAAGTTGCCAAATCAAATTTTTCAAAACTTCGTTCATCTCTCATCTGCATATACACAGGGCCTAGCAGCACAATTCTGTCTACCAGGAATGCACCAAGAGTGACACATTTCAATCACATGAGAAGACAACTAACAATTTTGCTAATTATTATTATTAAGTCATCGGAACATTTAAATCATGACTGTGTCATTACAACACATTGTATTCTTTAACAGAACAAGTTCTTTATTCATTATGAACATTGTGCTTAGAAGCTAAGAGAAAAACCAAAACATATTTTGTTCAAACAGTACAGTAAACACACACATACATCTTCAGACACACATACATCAGACACACTTTTTCCCCCCAAAAGTAGGGGGAAAATTGCTGTGCGTCTTATAAAGTGAATACAAGTGAGTGCTTCCATTATGGAAGCGCTCACTAGTATATATTAGGTGCCAGGACCCCCATCAGACCTCAGATCCGCCCACCCAGCCCCATAAGGATAAAATAAAAAACTTTCTCACCTCTCCTGCGTGGCTCTGCACTGTCCTGACCGCGTACAGCATCAGGACGTAGTGCGCGCACTATGACCTGACGCTGCACGCAGTCAGGTGACAGTGCAGCGCCGGCAGGAGAAGACAGAAAAGCGCTGGACCCGGAGCGGTGCTGTGGCGCAGGAGAGGTGAGAGAGTTTTTTTATTTTATCCTTATGGGGCTGGGTGGGCTGATCTGAGGTCTGATGGGGGCATAGTCATCTAATATGGGGGCTGATGGGCTGATCTGAGGTCTGAGGGGGTAGAGGGGGCTGATATGGGGGCTGATCTGAGGTCTCATGGGGCAGAGTGGGCTGATATTGGGGGCACAGTGGGCTGATATGGGGGCATAGTGGGCTGATCTAAGGGCTGATATGGGCGCACAGTGGGCTGATCTGAGGTCTGATGGGGGCAGAGTGGGCTGATATGGGGGCACCGTGGGGTGATATGGGGGCTGATCTGAGGTCTGATGGGGGCACAGTGGGCTGGTATGGGGGCACAGTGGGCTGATCTGAGGTCTGATGGGGGCAGAGTGGGGTGATATGGGGGCTGATCTGAGGTCTTATGGGGGCACAGTGGTCTGATATGGGGGCACAGTGGGCTGATCTGAGGTCTGATGGTGGCACAGTGGGCTGATATGGGGGCTGATGGGCTGATCTGAGGTCTGATGGGGGTAGAGGGGGCTGATATGGGGGCTGATCTGAGGTCTCATGGAGCAGAGTGGGCTGATATTGGGGGCACAGTGGGCTGATATGGGGGCATAGTGGGCTGATCTGAGGGCTGATATGGGGACACAGTAGGCTGATCTGAGGTCTGATGGGGGCAGAGTGGGTTGATATGGGGGCACCGTGGGGTAATATGGGGGCTGATCTGAGGTCTGATTGGGGCACAGTGGGCTGATATGGGGGCACAGTGGGCTGATCTGAGGTCTGATGAGGGCAGAGTGGGCTGATATGGGGGCACAGTGGTCTGATCTGAGGTCTGATGGGGGCACAGTGGGCTGATATGGGGGCTGATGGGCTGATCCGAGGTCTGATGGGGGTCTGACATGGAGGGCTGATGGGGTTCTGACATGGAGGGCTGATATGGGGGTCTGATGTGATGTCCTGAAATTTATGGGGGGTCTGAAATGAGGTGTGATGAAAAATATTTTTTTCTTATTTTCCTAGTCTAAAATCTGGAGTGCGTCTTATCATCAGGTGCGTCTTATAAAGGGAAAAATACGGTACATCCCCAGACACACGAACAGCATCAGACACACAAACGTCACCAGACACACAAACGTCACCAGACACACAAACAGCATCAGACACACAAACATCCTCAGACACACATACATCCTCAGACACACAAACATGTTCAAACACACACATACATACTGTACATGCACACAGCCTCAAGTGCACAGAAATATTGACATATTTACACTTGGAGCATCCTTATACAGTACTGTCTGGTCTAAGTTCCTGTTGGCTAAATATTAGGAAGGATTTGTAAATCTGGCTCAATGTCTCTCTTTACAGCTGCCTTCATGCCCATTATTTCAAAGTGTACTTTAGTGCTGTAATTACACCCTAAATAGTATATAAGGTGGGCCGACATTGCAAAAATATACCAGATTGCTAGTCACCATGCATAAGCATGCTACAGTATAATGCAAGGTTAAAGTGAAAAGCAGAAAACATGCCATTAGGCTGCACATCTATGAAGTCCAAAACTTTGTTTCAAAAAGAATATGACAGACTCTCACAGGCAATGTTCAAAAGCAAGTAGAAACCACACATGAAGTGCACAGGCATGTCCCTGGCCCCTAAAAAAGTCAGGAGACCTCCCACATAATATGCAGATAACATCTAGGTACTGTATGTTGTCAGAAAGTACAAGTGCCAGAATTGAAAGTATAAAAAAACCTGATAATGCAGTTTTAAAAAAAACTTTAAAGCAAAAACATATTCCTAATAAAGAGATATACCTGCATATTCCTAAGTCCATGTCATATGCTTCTTCTCTGCCTGCTATCTCCACTGCTCTTTGCCACTCCTCCTCTTTTCTAAATTCTGTGTATAGATATACATGCCTAATTCCTAATGGGTAACTTAAAGGGGCTGTCAAGCAGCAGAAAAACATGGCTGCTCTCTTCCAAAAACATTGCCACACCAGTCTATGAGTATTGCAGCTCAGTCTCATTCACTTTCAAGGAGCTGTGCTTCAATACAGACACAACCCATGTTTTTCTAATCCTGGACAATGCCTTTAAGAACTGTTGGTTTAAAGGATCATATACAGAGAATTGTGGTCAATGAGTCCTATTCTGAATGGTCACCAGTACTGCCTACTTTTGGCTTGTGTTGTCCCTGCCTACTTGTGTTTCCCCACTTTCTGTTAATTTTGACTGTCCTACAACTTGGGGCCACTTTTAGTTTTTTTTTTTCCAGGTCCAATTTAAGTTACCAGTCTGCCCCTGGTTTTTAATAAAGACCAATTGAAACAATTATTTTTAATTCAAAATGAGTACAATGCAATAATAAAAAAATGCCACAGAAGGTGTACATAGCCTTTAAATTATTTATTAATGATATTGCGGATAGGATTCATAGCACTGTATCTGTTTTTGCAGATGCAACAGCTATGTAGAACTGTGCAGTGTATGGAAGATCTCCATACACTACAAGCTGACTTAGACCCACCATGGGGAGGGGGGGAATTTATCATATAATTTTTACCACTATTCTAGAATTCAGAAAAATAGTCTTTGCCTCTTAACCACTTCCCGTCCGCCCATTGACTATAAACGTCCGGGAAGTGGTTACTTATCTCTGAATGCACGTTTCTGTCCATTCAGAGATAGCAGTTGCACGCTAATTGTGCAGCTGCACAGTGGAGTGCGCTTCCTGTTCCGGCCCGGCGGTCACGTGATCGCCGGGGCCGGGAGCGTGCAGGAGCTGCCGGGTCTCTCATCAGCCCTGAACTGAGGCTGTACAGCATAGTATTATGCTGTACAGCCTCTCTGGGGATGTATTTCCACTGTAACTGGGGCTACTATGTCAGCCCCAGTTACAGGAAAAATCAATAGTGAAAAAAAAAAAAAAGTTAAATGTCCCCCAGAGGTCTTGTATGACCTTATGGGGGACACAAAGTGTAAAATAAATTAAAAAAAATAAAAATAAAGAGTATTATAAAAATAAAATAAAAAAATCACATATAAAAAAATAATTTTCCCACAAATATGTCATTAAAAAAATGTTACAAATAAAAATAAATAAATAAAATAGACATATTTGGTATTACCGCGTCCGCAACGACCGGCTCTATAAAAATATCACATGATCTACTCCATCAAGTGAACAGCGTAAAAAAAAATCTAATAAAAATGATGCCAAAACAGCTTTTTTTTGTCGCCTCACCTACGAAAAAACATATCAAACAATCAAAAAGTCGTATGCATCCCAAAATGGTTGCAATAAAAACGTCACCTCATCCCACAATAAATGAGCCCCACACAAGATCATAGCCAGAAAAATGGAAAAAATATGGCTCTTAAAAAATTGCAACACAAAAACATGATTTTTTTCTAAAAATGCTCTTATTGAGTAAAACTTAAAAAAATAAAAAATAAAACATAGACATATTTGGTATTGTTGCATCCGTAACAACTGGCTCTACAAAAATATCACATGATCTACCCCATCAAATGAACAGTGTAAAAAAAATATAGAAAAATGCCCCTAAACTGCTTTTTTTGTGACTTAACCTCCCAAAAATTAGATTAAAAAGTGATCAGAAAGCCGGATGTACCCCAAAATGGTGCCAATAAAAAGCACAGCTTGTCCCGCAAAAAAAAAGCCCTCACACAGCTCAGTCCACAAAAACATCTAAAAAGTTATTGCTCTTAAAAACCATGACAGAAAATTACATGTTAGAAAATGCAGATGCTGCTCCTCCCCTTCTGAGCCCTGGCATATCCCCAAATAACAGTTTATGACCACATGTGGGGTGTTTCTGCAAACTGCAGAATCGGCGTAATAAAGATTGAGTTTTGTTGTTAAACCTTGATGTGTTACAGGAAAAAAAATTAATAAAATGGAAAATCTGCAAAAAAAAGGGAAATTTTGGAATTTCACATCTATTTTGCTTTAATTCCTGTGGAATACTTAAAGGGTTAACAACATTTCTAAAACCAGTTTTAAATAGTTTGAGGGGTGTAGTTTCTAAAATGGGGTAATTTATAGGTGTTTTTATTATGTAAGCCTCACAAACTGACTTCAGAACTGAACTGGTCCTTAAAAAAGTTGATTTTGCAAATTTGCAAAAATTGCGTCTAAAATTCTAAACCTTCTACTGTCCTAAAAAAATAAAACAACACTACCAAAATGATGCCAAAATAAAGTAGACATATGGGGAATGTCAATTAATGAGTATTTTAAGGGGTATCAGAGAGATTCAAATTTATAAAACAGTGATTTTTTAATTTTTTGTTAAGTTTTGGATTTTTTTATAAATAAAATTAAAACATATCGACTCAAATTTACCATTAAGTTGAAGTACAATGTGTCACGAGAAAACAATCTCAGAATCGCTTGGATGAGTAAAAGCGTTCCAAAGTTATTACCACATGAAGTGACACATGTCAGATTTGCAAAATTAGGCCTGGTCAGGAAGGGGGTAAATGGCCCAGATCTGAAGTGGTTAAAAAATAGGTGCATCTCACTCCAGTGCAAACTAATGGCCAAAAATATGGTTGCTTTCATATGAGCATATGGAAATTCGTGTATTTCCGCCTCCAAAATATGCATAGATTCTGGATGATATACCATCTAGACTGCCATCCGTATTGAATCATATTGCATATTCCTGAATCTTTGATGCACTTCCATCAACTATAATATGCTTATTCGGTAGCAAAAAACTAGGTTTCTTGGTCCCTGTGGCAGGGATCCATAGGAACACAGCAAATCTCACATAGACTACAAAGGTAATGTACATTTCAGTCTATGAGAGAAACGATCAAATCATCACATGAAAAAACTTTAAAAAAGTATTTAAAATATAAAAAAACTAAAAATTCAAATCACCCCAACCCCTTTTCCCATATTAAAAATAACGTACAGTTAAAAAGAAAAATAATAATAATTAGCATCGCAGCATCCCAAAATGTGGGGTATCACTGTGTCATCTGTGGTGTTACATAGGATTGCAGGTGACATCTACTACATTATGTGTACTAAAAGAGTGATCTGCACTCACATCAAAGCACAGTTGCATCATGGAGGTACTAGAGCTTGAATTGAGCTCTGGTGTGTTTTGAAAAGACACAGTAGTATAATGCAGTTTGGCCTGATCCTTGGTACATGTGTAATCATTACTGAAGGGTAGCCCTGATTGGGTGAAGGACCTTTCTGAAGAACCTGTGATGGATGGCCCTATGATCATGATGTCATCAAAGGTCCTTCATTCCACACATACATAGAAAAGGAACTGATACAGGAATGGCATTATTAGTGCAGATTCTGCTTAGTGCGATACCTGGAAGTGGTGGGGTCTCACATCTCCTTAAACTGCAGAGCTGCAAAATGCAGCCCACTTGAAATCTGCCTGTAGATTGGTAGTCCAGGCCTGGTCTGTCCACAGATGTATCTGCGTTTTTAGGATGCAGATACAGCTGAAAGTTGTGGCAATTTCTGACCTGCCTGTCAGGGGGCCCAGCAGGGCCCCCTGACAGTTGGGAGTCCCATATAATTTCGTGGTTTGCATGGTTGGTAAAGACTGCCACTGAATAGAAGGACATGCAGGCAGCTGTAAATATAGTCAATGTCTGTAAGAAAGCAGAATAACCATGGAAATTGCAATCCCTTAAATTAACAATTCCACCCATGGTAAGCCCTGATGGCAAAAAAACAAGTGTGCTGCATAGAGCTGGCCAAGATAATGAGCGTAGGTGGTAATTTATAGTGAGCATTCTGACACATTTTGATACTTTTCTGTGTTTATATAAACTTGAAAATCTTATTTAATCTACACTATAGTTAACATACTCAATTCAATTCTTTGGTCATTATGGTTGTGGAGGTATAAAAATGTGTATGTTATTTGCTGCTGTGTAAAATACATGTAATACATTTTATATGAATTTATAAGGGTTGGAGCTTCTTACCTTCACACAGCTATAAGGTTAACTGATACAAATCTGGCAGACTGCAACCACCACTGGGTGGCTTAGAATACAGATTAATTTAGTCAAATTGGAGCTGTATAAATAGGTCCTTCTAGTTGGGTCTAGGGATTTTATTAATGGGAATAATTTTTGTTTGGTAGCATGCCTTTCAATTTTAATTAGTAGTCTTGAGAAGTAATTTTTTTTTTACAATATATTTCCAAAAAGGTCAAGTGTATAATTATTTTGGTATGCTACAGATTTAATTTCTACTGCCGAAACAGCTACAGTTGCAATCTTGAGCTGATGACAGGTTAAGAGTAGAGATGAGCGAGCATACTCGTCCGAGCTTGGTGCTCGTTCGAGTATTAGGGTACTCGTAAGTGCTCGCTGCTCAGACGAGAGTCTCGCCATGCTCGAGGAAATGGCAACTTCCGCATCATGCTTTTTTGGCGCCTATAAACTCAGCCAATCACAAGCCAGGAGACTCTGCGGTACACCCAGCATCACGTGGGGCCCTTACATGTCGATAGCAGGGGTTGGCTGGCCTGATCAGGTGACCCTGGAATATACTAGTGACTGGCCGCGGTGCTCGGCTCAGATGCCGTCTGAATGTCGTTAGGGATAGAGCTGCTGCGTTTCAGGGAGAGTGTTAGGGCCTGCATTTAGTTCTCTGTTAGGCAGGAATCACCCACAAAGAACCCAACAGCCCTTCTAAGGGCTACAAGACATTTTTTTTTGTCTCCTGGCTTGGCTGGCTGGCACTAGTAGTAGTGCAGCTATCGCCATATATAACCCCCTTTTTTTTTAATGCTATATCTCAGTGATACAAATCCATTGCACACAGCAGTGTGGAACCATTCTGTGTGTCACAGTTCAGCTGTCCACTCACGCCAATCCGTATTTTCTGTCCAGGTGAAACTTTCTGTACGTCACTTAATACAACCAAGTCTTTTGCTGCTTGTCACGTATATAGCTTGATCCCAAAAATCTCTGTGCGACATTTGTCTGGGTCGCAGTCTAAATAGCCACTGTCAGTAGGGTGTCAGTTAGCTCTACGATAGTTTCTGCACGTCACGTTCCAAAAAAAACAAAACTCCAAAAAAAAATTTTAAAAAAATTAGTTTTTTAGTTGTTTTAGCTCAGTGATACAAATCCATTTCACACAGCTGCGTGGAACCATTCTGTGTCTCACAGTTCAGCTGTCCACTCACGCCAATCCGTATTTTCTGTCCAGGTGACACTTTCTGTACGTCACTTAATACAACCAAGTCTTTTGCTGCCTGTCACGTATATAGCTTGATCCCAAAAATCTCTGTGCGACATTTGTTTGGGTCGCAGTCTCAATAGCCACCGTCAGTAGGGTGTCAGTTAGCTCTACGATAGTTTCTGCATGTCACGTTCCAAAAAAAACAAAACTACAAAAAAAAAATATAAAAAAAATATATAAAAAAATAGTTTTTTTGTTGTTTTAGCTCAGTGATACAAATCCATTTCACACAGCAGTGTGGAACCATTCTGTGTGTCACAGTTCAGCTGTCTACTCACGCCAATTCATATTTTCTGTCCAGGTGACACTTTCTGTACGTCACTTAATCCAACCAGGTCTTTTGCTGTCACGTATATAGCTTGATCACAAAAATCTCTGTGCGACATTTGTCTGGGTCGCAGTCAAAATAGCCACCATTAACAGGGTGTGAGTTAGGTCTACGATAGTTTCTGCACGTCACGTTCCAAAAAAAACAAAACTACAAAAAAATATATAAAAAATATATAAAAAAATAGTTTTTTAGTTTTAGCTCAGTGATACAAATCAATTTCACACAGCTGCGTGGAACCATTCTGTGTGTCACAGTTCAGCTGTCCACTCACGCCAATCCGTATTTTCTGTCCAGGTGACACTTTCTGTACGTCATGTAATCCAACCAGGTCTTTTGCTGTCACGTATATAGCTTGATCACAAAAATCTCTGTGCGACATTTGTCTGGGTCGCAGTCAAAATAGCCACCATTAACAGGGTGTGAGTTAGATCTACGATAGTTTCTGCACGTCACGTTCCAAAAAAAACAAAACTGCAAAAAAAATATATAAAAAAAATATATAAAAAAAATAGTTTTTTAGTTGTTTTAGCTCAGTGATACAAATCCATTTCACACAGCTGCGTGGAACCATTCTGTGTGTCACAGTTCATCTGTCTACTCACTCCAATTCGTATTTTCTGTCCAGGTGACACTTTCTGTACGTCACGTAATCCAACCAAGTCTTTTGCTGCCTGTCACGTATATAGCTTGATCCCAAAAATCTCTGTGCTACATTTGTCTGGGTCGCGGTCTAAATAGCCACCGTCAGTAGGGTGTCAGTTAGCTCTACGATAGTTTCTGCACGTCACGTTCCAAAAAAAAAAAACTACCAAAAAAATATTTAAAAAAATATATAAAAAACATAGTTTTTTGTTGTTTTAGCTCAGTGATACAAATCCATTTCACACAGCAGTGTGGAACCATTCTGTGTGTCACAGTTCAGCTGTCTACTCACTCCAATTCGTATTTTCTGTCCAGGTGACACTTTCTGTACGTCACTGAATCCAACCAGGTCTTTTGCTGTAACTCCAAAAAAGAAAAATATAATCTTTAGTCGGCACTTGCAACCCTTCACGGACTATCAATGTCCCCACTAGTTGCGTGTGTGTTCTTATCGGGGGTGCTCTGCATCCATAGATTCCAATAATCAATATCAAAAAGACAAAAAATGAAGGAGCGGCACCCACCCGATATCTTTAACTGCTGCTTTATTTAATCCACATAGGCACACATACAGCGATGCGGGTCTCTTGCACTTTGCTAGGGTTACGGCGGCAACAGCCGTTTCGCGCTTCCATGCGCTTCGTCAAGCCGCTTACGTGATGACGTCGGCGCGTACCAAAGCTTTATACTCCCACCGGCGTCATCACCATGTCAACAAGACGCTACAAGATACATTTAAAAACATTTAAAAAAACATTTAAAAATTCAGAGCAAAACCTTAAAGAAATACTGCCAAGTCATTTTTATCATTGAAGCCGTCAGTAGGGTGTCAGTTAGCTCTACGATAGTTTCTGCACGTCACGTTCCAAAAAAAACAAAACCACTCCAATTCGTATTTTCTGTCCAGGTGACACTTTCTGTACGTCACTTAATCCAACCAGGTCTTTTGCTGTAACGTATATAGCTTGATAAAAAAAATCTCTGTGCGACATTTGTCTGGGTCGCAGTCTAAATAGCCACCGTCAGTAGGGTGTCAGTTAGCTCTACGCTAGTTTCTGCACGTCACGTTCCAAAAAAAACAAAACTACAAAAAAAATATATAAAAAAAATATATAAAAAAAATAGTTTTTTTGTTGTTTTAGCTCAGTGATACAAATCCATTTCACACAGCAGTTTCGAACCATTCTGTGTGTCACAGTTCAGTACACACTCCAATCCGTATTTTCTGTCCAGGTGACACTTTCTTTACGTCACTTAATTAAACCAGACTGAACAAGTTTGTGGGTTTCAGTACACCAGGCCCATTTATTTTTTATTTTTTATATAATACACTTATATACAGAAAAATGTTGAACCCCAGGGCTAAGAGTCGAGGACGAGGGCGTGGGCGTGGGCATTCAATTACTGCAGGGGGCAGAGGCCGTGGTCCTGGGCAGGGTGAGACAGTACCTGCTGATGAGGGAGCAGGGGAACGCCGCAGAGCTACACTCCCTAGCTTCATGTCTCAACTTACAGGGACACGTGGTAGAGGACTGTTGAAACCACAACAGTGCGAACAGCTGATGTCGTGGATTGCGGACAATGCTTCAAGTAATTGTCCACCAGTCAGTCTTCCACGCAGTCCACCCACGTTACCCAAGGGAGCACTCCTCTGGCTCCTCCACCTCAACCTCCTTCCCCCCAGTCTGCCCCCTCCCAGGAAAATTTGGAATGCGATCCGGCATACTCTCAGGAACTGTTTTCTGGACCCTTCCCAAAGGCACAAACCACTTCTCAGGTTGCTGCTGACCTCGTTCCCGATGCCCAAGTTTTCCAACTGTCGCAGTCTGTGGGTGATGATGATGATGATGACAATGTTGACTTAGTGGAAGAAGTTTGCAAAGAGGTGTCGGACGATGAGGAGACACGGTTGTCAGACAGTGGTGAAGTTGTTGTCAGGGCAGGGGGGGGAGAAGACTGAGGAATCGGAGGATGACGAGGTGACTGACTCAAGCTGGGTTGATATGCCGAGTGAAGACAGTGCTTCTGAGGCGGAGGCGAGTGCTGCACCAGAACAGGTTGGAAGAGGCAGTGGTGTGGCCAGAGGGAGAAGCAGGGCCAGAGCTGGTGCATCAGCAGCAACTGTTTCACATAGTGAAGCTCCCGTGGCGAGGCCTAGATGTTCGCAAGTCTGGAGGTTCTTTAAAGGAAGTGAGGATGACCGACGGACTGTGGTGTGCAACCTGTGCCACACCAGGATCAGCAGGGGTGCCACCACTACTAGCCTAACCACCACCAGCATGCGCAGGCATATGAGTGCTAAACACCCCACTCAATGGAACCAAGGCCGTTCACCACCTCCTGCGGGTCACACCACTGCTCCTTCCCCTGTGTCACTCTCTGCCTCTGCTAGTCAACCCCCTGCGTCACTCGCTGCCTCTGCTAGTCAACCCTCTGCCCAGGACCCCGGCACGAAGCACCTCCTGCCGGAAAACCACACCTTCGCCTCCACGATCCTCCACAGTGTCCACCAATGTGTCCCAGCACAGCGTTCA
>ONZH01028182.1:0-33932 GCA_900303285.1 Rhinella marina | reverse complement strand
CAGCACGCTGTTCCGGAGGGGGAACAGGCTGCTGGATCCGTGCTAACACTAGTCCACCATGCCACTGGAATTCCACTCTGGCCCCATTCAAGTCAAGAGGCGGCTGGACAAAAACTGCAGCGCAGCGCGCCTCTCAGCATGTTTGCCGTGCTGCAAACGGACCTCCAGGCCACCCCCATTATAGGGCATGGGGCCGGATCTGACTTCCGGTGGCACTGGGGACTAGCGGTAGCACTAGGCTGTTCCCCTTCCAGAAAAGGCTACCAAAAGTGTGAAAGTAGCCTAAAATAACACATTGCTACTGTTGTTGCATTTGATGTTCTGTTTAATGGGATAAGTAATACTTGTTCTGTTGCAGGAATTTTTTGCAACGTATTTTCACAGGAATGCATCTGCTCATAGTAGATTTAAAAAAAACCTACATTTCAAAGGGTTGATCACTATATTTGTATTGCTGAAGAAATACTTTAAGGAACACATTAAGCAGCTAGTAATATACTGACCAAATTTTAATACTTACCTACCAGTAAGTTCGAATTCCTGGTGTCCGTAGGCAGCACAGTATGGGTTAAGTCAGGTTCCCTAGAACAAGGCAGAAGAGACTGAAAAGCAGTTAAATAAATAATTAATCATTTAGGAAGAAGGTATAAAGGCCAGCAATGACCACACCCACTCAGAGTTCGTATGCAGCAATAACAAAAATATTTCATAAGGGTGGGATCCCTGTGCTGCCTACGGACACCAGGAACTCGAATTTACCGGTAGGTAAGTATTAAAATTCAGTCATTCCTGGATGTCCTACGGCAGCACAGTATGGGATCTAGGTAGCAGTGAAAAATAATAGGGGGGGTATTAATCCAATACAGAAGACGTCAGGACTTTTTTGCCTAGGGCTGCGCCATCAGGAATGTCCAGACGGTAATGCTTGATAAAGGTGTCAGGAGAAGCCCAGGATGCTGCTCTACAAATTTCCTGGAGAGATATGTTTCCAGCTTCTGCCCATGAGGCTGAAGTAGAACGAGTGGAATGTGCCTTTATATTTGATGGAGGAGTCACACCTTCAATGGAGTAGCATAATTCAATGGTACCCTTGATCCAATTTGCAATGGTTTTCTTGGATGCTTTAAGGCCTCTAGTTTTTCCACTGTGCAGGATAAATAGATTTTCTGATATCCTGAAAGGTTTTACTCGATCAATATATGTCAAGACAGCTCTCCTGACATCCAGAGGATGAGTAGATCCCTCATCCGAAGAAAGAGATGGGAGAATGATTTCTTGTCCCAAATTGGCAGATGAGGAAACTTTAGGAATAAATTCAGGCAAAGTCCGTAACTCAATGGAGTCTCCCAAGTCTCTTAAGTATGGATCTTTGCAGGATAAGGCTTGGATCTCTCCAATACTTCTTACCGAGGAGATAGCCACCAGAAAGGCTGTTTTAAGCGACAGCAACTTAATGTCCGCCAAATGGAGAGGTTCGAAAGGAGCACCCTTGAGACAATCCAGGACTAGTTTCAGATCCCATGATGGAAGAGGACTCTTAACAGTGGGGCGGATATTTCTTACTCCTTTGAAGAACTGCATGACCATCGGATGATTAGAAAATCTGCCTCACAGAAATGAATTTATTGCTATAAATTGAACTTTAAGCGTGTTCAGTTTAAGACCTTTATCCAGACCCGTCTGAAGAAACTCCAAGATGGCTTGAATGGAGGACTCTGAAGAAAAAGATCTAAACATATGCCAATGTCTGGCATACGCCTTCCTAGTGCTTTCTCTTCTAGAGTTGATCAGGGTAGAGATCACTTTATCTGAGAAGCCATTCTTCTTAAGAGCATCTAGTTCAGGAGCCATGCTGCCAAATTCAACTTCTCCAGATTCTGATGGAAGATCCCTCTCTGGGAAAGAAGGTCCAGGGACTTCGGGAGAATCCAGAATCTCCCCCATGACATCTTCAGAGCGAGCGAGAACCAGGCTCTGCGGGGCCAATGCGGTAGAATGGCAATCGCTCATACCTTCTCTTGCTTGATCTTCCTTAAGCACAGCTGAATCAGGACTGGAGGTGGGAAGGCGTAAACAAACATCCCCTGCCAGGCCATCGACAGGCCATCGACTGCATAAGGACTGTGTAGTGGATTCATCAAGCAGAAACGAGGTACTTTCGCATTCTCGCTGGAGGCGAAAACATCTATTTGAGGCACACCATATCTCTGAGTTATCTGGTTGAATACTAGAAGAGACAGAGACCATTCTCCTGGAGAAAGCGTGTCTGCTTAGAGTATCTGCTTCGATATTTTGTGAACCTTTGATGTGGGTTGCAGATAAATTGTCCAAATTCCTCTCTGCCCAATGGAATATGGCTCGGCACTCCAGCTGAAGGGAAGGACTTCTGGTACCGCCCTGCTTGTTTAAGTAATAAACTGTGGGAATGTTGTCCGACTGAACAAGTACATTCTTCCCGCTGAGGAGATCCTTGAAATGAAGCAGGAATAGTCTTACCGCTCTCAGTTCTTTCCTGTTGGAGGACATGAGTCTTTCCTCTGGAGTCCAAGTTTTCTGCACCCATTTTCTACCTACATGGGCACCCCAGCCCGAGTAGGAGGCATCCGTGGTGAGGATCGTCTTGGGTGTCTGAACCACTGGAAGCCCTTGAAGAAGTCTCTGGGGAGATAACCACCACCTCAAATGCTGACGAGTCTTGAGAGAAATCGTCATCATCCGATCCAGACTTTGAGGATCCCGATTCCAAGCCAAAAGGATCTCTGACTCTAGGGAACGAAAATGAGCTCTGGCCCACTTGACTGCTTCCATTGCAGATGTAAGGTGTCCCAGGATCCTCATGGCTTCCCTGATTGGAGTCACGAGACGAGAAATCAGCTTGAAGACCTCTCTCTTCAGTTTCAGAATCCTCTCTGGAGCCAGAAAAATCTTCATCTGAAGAGAATCTATGACAAATCCTAGGAACTGGATCCTCTGGACTGGGAGAAGGTGAGATTTGTCGTAATTCAGAAGAAATCCATGTGACTGGAGAAGACTCGTGGTCAAACCCACATGGTTGGACAATTCTTCTGATGATTTGGCTAGAACGAGCCAATCATCCAGATACGGAATGACATGCACTCCCTGCATCCTCAGAGCAGCAGACAGGACTATTGATACCTTTGTGAACACTCTCAGTGCAGAGCTTATTCCCTACTAGAATAGCCAGTCTCAAATATTTGCGGTGTGATTGTGCTATAGGAATATGGAGATAGGCATCCATCATATCCAGAGTCGCGAAAAAGTCACCCTCGTCGAGTAGAGGAAGGACAGACTTGATGGTCTCCATCTTGATTTTTTTCTTTATCATGTATTTGTTTAGGAACGTCAAATCTATCACCAGGCGAAAGTTCCCGTTTGCTTTGGGGACTGTAAAGATTCTTGAATAAATTCCCAAACCCCTTTGGGAGGGAGGGACCTTTTCCAAGGCTCCTTTGTGGATAAATTCTCTCACCAGGGGAAGGAGGTGCGGGTCTTGAGACTGGTTGAGACAAAATCTGTCCGAAGGAAGGGATTTCAACTCCAGGAAGTGTGAATTTTTTAGGAACAACACCCACTGATCTGAAGTTGAGCTTTGCCACGCGGGATAGAAACTTGTAAGCCTTCCTTCAACTTGCCTGGGGCTTAACATGGCGTCATAATGTGTTGTCTTTCTTTGATGGAGGCTTGTTCTTAGAAAAGGATGAGGTATTGTTCTGCTTAGGTCTAAAGCTCCTGTACCTGTCAGACCTATAGTTCCTTCTGAATTTAGGAGATCTTCTGAACTGTTGTCTGTATGGTTTAGAAGGAGGCTTCTTATGAGAAGGGAAGGCTATTCCCTTATCTTCATTAATTTCCTTAAAAATTTCCTTAAGTTCAGGACCAAACAGTGAATCTGCATTAAATGGCATAGAACAAAAGCTGTGTTTTGATGCAGAGTCCCCTCCTGTCCACTGTTTTAGCCACAGACATCTTCTGATAGCGTTGGACGTAGCTATATTCCTAGACGAGAAACGTAAGGAATCTAGCGGAGCATCGCATAAGAATTCAGCAGCTGCCTTCAAGGCTGGCATTTTCTCAAGGATCTCATTACTCGGGATCCCTTTTTCAATATCCCTGGTGATATCGCTAAGCCAAACCCTTAGTGCTCGAGCAACCGGTAGAAATGACATAGCCACCTTAGATGTTGTGGCTGCAGCAGTGTAGGATTTTTTGGCTAAAGAGTCAGCCTTCTTGTCCATAGGGTCCTTCAGAAGAGTAGAATCTTCAGAAGGATAAAAGGACCTCTTAGCCAGTCTGGCTACTGGACGCTCAACTTTTGGAGGATGATCCCACTTGGAACATTCTCCCTCGTTCAATCTATAAAGGGACTTAAATCTAGATCCCAAGTCAAGCCTCTTATCAACATTGGACCACTCCTTTTTGAACTAGGAATCAATGAGAGGATGGGAAGGAAACACATAATCATCATCATGCGGAAAATAATAAAGTCCTTCTTTAGGCTGCTTGCCTTTGATGGATTTCTCAGACTCCAAAGTGGTTTTAACTGCTCTGACCAATTTGGAGGAATCCTCTGCTGGAAAATGAAATAGTCATTAGGTAGTTCTGGATCAGAGCGGTCAGAATCAGAAGCTGAGCTGCGAGGAGGAGAATTATGAGCATCAGATATCCTACGTCTTTTAGTTGAGGACCCTTCTCCCAAGAAATGTGCCAATTCAGTCCTAATGATTTCCCTTATGGAGTCAGTGGGAACAGATGAAGCGTGCTGGGTTGGAACATCACAAAGGTTACAGATATCCCCCTCAAGGTCATCTGGAATTGGCTGCTTGCATGATGCACAGGCCCTATGGCTGGACTTGCTGGTGTGCTTTCCTGCTGAAGGAGAGGACATCTGCAAAACATAACGTACATTGTGCTATGTACCGGTCAAATAACAATTACTAACACCATGTGGGGAGGAAAAAAGTGAAACTAAACCCCAAACCAGCAAGATACACCAGAAAGCTAAAAGAGAAAATAGGAACATGCAGGTAGGATGCAGGCTGAAAATTACTCCTAACTAGCGCCATAGGAACAACTTACTGTGCTCCCTGGAGCTGCCCGGCAGAGTGTCCGAATAGGATCTGAGCGAGCGGAGCTTTAACATCTGGCTCCGCCCAGGCCCCCCCGATGATGCGGTGGGTCCGCGCGCCAATCACAGGGAACTGTCGCGGAAGGTACGCGCCCAGAGGACGCCGGCAGCACAAGGCCAAACAGACCAAGAAGAAACAGGAAGTAAGTGCACAGCAAGGAACAAGAGGCAAAATATAATAGGAAATATATACTTGCCTCAACATTTGAATGTAGTGTTCCCCTGGAAACGGTCCTGGGCACTGAAAACTGTACCGCTGACCAACCATATGAGAAAGCCTATAGAAAAGAGGCTTATTTAACTCATAGGTCAGAGAAACAGGGAAGGCTGCGAACCCCGTCAGCCCAGACACCTGATGTCAAAATACCAGACCCTCATATACTGCCAGGTCAATAGGTATATTATGACAGGATCCATGGAAGGAAATGCAACACATAGATAGGGAAGGCTGCGTATCCCGTCAGCCTGAGACCCCTCATCTTGAAAATCCGTAGGACCCTCAAAACTGCTCAGGTCAAGAAAAAAAAAAAGTAGTACCAAAGGTACAAACAACAGTCTCTTCCACATTGCAGAAGAAAAAAACTCTGAGTGGGTGTGGTCATTGCTGGCCTGTATACCTTCTTCCTAATTGATTAATTATTTATTTAACTGCTTTTCAGTCTCTTCTGCCTTGTTCTAGGGAACCTGACTTAACCCATACTGTGCTGCCTTAGGACATCCAGGAATGTGTTTTAACCATAGGTGCTAATGTACAATGGATTAGTATGCCTAATCTGTGTGTACTGTATTGATTACTTACCTGCAGCCTTACATTTGTGATTAGTCCCATTAATCAATGGCTTCCTTTGACTCATGCTAGTATATGGAATGGTCATGCAATAGTTTCCCTCTTTGTCCACAATGCTAGGAGTTCAACAAAACTCCCTGGGGTGCAGGGTTGATTTGCAATGTACCTCACTAGGAATTTTACCAGTGGGATGATTGCCTTTTATATGCAGTCACTGCTCTGGGGGTCCCATACTGATTACACATATGGCTGTTTCCATATATTTCTGGAAGTATCCATAAACACTTTTAGCATTCTGACAGTGTATACCCCTGTAATTTAAAATGTATTTAGTGTTCTACCGGGTACTCTGTTATCAATGGAAGGAATTTCTTTAACTAAAAACTTTCAGTAGTATTCGTACATCTCTTTATACCAGGACATTGGGATAACAATAAAAGTCTAATTTATTCATCACAAAAAATCTAATTGAGCAAAATAAATTACAATTAACACATTTCACTATCCTATAGGCTGCAATGGTAAATCATTGCAGTCTAGGGGAGAAGTGACCAGACAATCGCATTGTCCCCTGGGGGGGGGGGACTTAAAATAGGTAAAAAAAAAAGTTTTAAAACTGTAAAAAAAATAAAAAATGTATAAAAATTCAAATCAGCCCATTTCCTCATGGTAAAAAAAAAAAAAAAAAAAAAAACATTGTTATTGTTGCGGACAAAATACCTGTACTATTAAAATATAGACACCTTTTACGCTTCATCTACAAAAAAAACTGAATAAAAAGTGATCAAAAAGGCATATTCCAAAACGGTGTTCATAATAGCTAAAGATTGCCCCGTCTACTTGGCTTGAATACACCTTCTACCAGTTTGGCTCTGCCTACAATATGAGGTCACTTCTACATTTTTTTCCAGGGCCACTTTGAGTTTCCAATCCACACCTGCTGTAGTGACATATCCAGAATTCATATCCATCCAGATGTTAATTTCATTGCAATTCAAATATTCAGCAGTGGTACATGCTTGGAGGAAGCCATCTATATAGTGACTAGAGATGAGCGAGCCATGCTCGCCATGCTCGTGGAAATGGCATCTCCCGCATTTTGAATTTTTGGCGCCTATAAACTCAGCCAATCACAAGCCAGGAGACTCTGCGGAACACCCAGCATCACGTGGGGCCCTTACATGTCGATAGCAGGGGTTGGCTGGCCTGATCAGGAGACCCTGGAATATACTAGTGAGTGCCCGCGGTGCTCGGCTCAGATGCTGTCTGGATGTAGTTAGGGACAGAGCTGCTGCGTTTCAGGGAGAGTGTTAGGGCCTGGATTTAGTTCTCTGTTAGGCAGGAGTGATCACAAAAGAACCCAACATCCCTTCTAAGGGCTACAAGACATTTTTTTTGTCTCCTGGCTAGTCTGGCTGGCACTAGTAGTGCAGCTATCGCCATATATAACACTTTTTTTTATTGTTTTAACTCAGTGATACAAATCCATTTCATAAAGCAGTGTGGAACCATTCTGTGTGTCACAGTTCAGCTGTCCACTCACCACAAACCACAATCCGTATTTTCTGTCCAGGTGACCCATACTGTACGTCAAGTAATCAAATACGGTCTTTTGCTTTCACTGATACAGCTACATTACAAAAATCTCTGTGCGACATTTGTCTGGGTTGCAGTCAAAATAGCCACAGTCAGCAGGGGCTAAGTTTGTTCTCTGATAGTTTCTGCACGTCACGTAAAAAAAATATATATAAAAAAAATATAAAAAAATAGTTTTTTTGTTGTTTTATCTCAGTGATACAACTCCATTTCATACAGCTGTGTGGAACCATTCTGTGTGTCACAGTTCAGCTGTCCACTCACCACAAACCACACTCCGTATTTTCTGTCCAGGTGACACATTCTGTACGTCACTTAATTAAAAAAGGTCTTTTGCTCTCACTGATACAGCTACATTACAAAAATCTCTGTGCGACATTTGTCTGGGTTGCAGTCAAAATAGCCACAGTCAGCAGGGGCTGAGTTTGCTCTCTGATAGTTTCTGCACGTCACGTTAAAAAAAATAAAAAATACAAAAAAAAAATTAAAAAAAAGTTTTTTTGTTGTTTTATCTCAGTGATACAAATCCATTTCATACAGCTGTCAGGAACCATTCTTTATTTTTTTATATAATACACTTATATACAGAAAATGTTGAACCCCAGGGCTAAGGGTCGAGGACGAGGGCGTGGGCGTGGGCATTCAATTACTGCAGGGGGCAGAGGCCGTGGTCCTGGGCAGGGTTAGACAGTACCTGCTGATGAGGGAGCAAGGGAACGCAGCAGAGCTACACTCCCTAGCTTCATGTCTGAACTTACAGGGACACGTGGTAGAGGACTGTTGAAACCACAACAGTGCGAACAGCTGATGTCGTGGATTGCGGACAATGCTTCAAGTAATTTGTCCACCAGTCAGTCTTCCACGCAGTCCACCCACGTTACCCAAGGGACCACTCCTCTGGCTCCTCCACCTCAACCTCCTTCCCCCCAGTCTGCCCCCTCCCAGGAAAATTTGGAATGCGATCCGGCATACTCTGAGGAACTGTTTTCTGGACCCTTCCCAGAGTCACAAACCACTTCTCAGGTTGCTGCTGACCTCTTTCCCGATACCCAAGTTTTCCAACAGTCGCATTCTGTGGGTGATGATGATGATGACAATGTTAACTTAGTGGAAGAAGTGTGTAAAGAGGTGTCAGACGATGAGGAGACACGGTTGTCAGACAGTGGTGAAGTTAGAGACTGAGGAATCGGAGGATGACGAGGTGACTGACCCAAGCTGGGTTGATAAGCTGAGTGAAGACAGTGCTTCTGAGGCGGAGGCGAGTGCTGCACCAGAACAGGTTGGAAGAGGCAGTGGTGTGGCCAGAGGGAGAAGCAGGGCCAGAGCTGGTGCATCAGTAGCAACTGTTTCACGTAGTGAAGCTCCCATGGCGAGACCTAGATGTTCGCAAGTCTGGAGGTTCTTTAAAGAAAGTGAGGATGACCGACGAACTGTGGTGTGCAACCTGTGACACAACAGGATCAGCAGGGGTGCCACCACTACTAGCCTAACCACCACCAGCATGCGCAGGCATATGAGTGCTAAACACCCCACTCAATGGAACCAAGGCCGTTCACCACCTCCTGCGGGTCACACCACTGCTCCTTCCCATGTGTCACTCGCTGCCTCTGCTAGTCAACCCCCTGCCCAGGACCCCGGCACAAGCGCCTCCCACCAGAAAACCACACCTTCGCCTCCACGATCCTCCACAGCGTCCAACAATGTGTCCCAGTGCAGCGTTCAGCTGTCTTTACAGCAGACGCTGGAGCGCAAGAGGAAATACAGTTCCACCCACCCACATGCCCAAGCCCTCAACGTCCACATCTCCAAATTGCTTAGCCTGGAGATGCTGCCCTATAGGCTGATAGAGACCGAGGCCTTTCGCAATCTCATGGCGGTGGCTGCCCCTCGGTATTCGGTCCCCAGCCGCCACTATTTTTCCCGATGTGCCGTCCCAGCCCTACACCAGCACGTGTCACAGAACATCATCCGTGCCCTGACCAACGCTGTTTCTGAGAAGGTCCACCTAACCATGAACACGTGGACAAGTGCTGCCGGGCAGGGACACTATATCTCACTGACGGCACATTGGGTTAACTTGGTGGAGGCTGGGACCGAGACTGACCCTGGGGCCGCTCATGTACTGCCCACACCGAGGATTGCGGTGCCTACCTCGGTCACGGTCTCTCAGACGTACTATGCCTCCTCCTCCGACCCCTCCTCCTCCTCCACCTCCTCCTCAAATTACCATCCATGGGCACGGCGCCTTCAGTCGGTAGCTCTAGGCGCAGCAGCAGTGCCGTGGGTAAGCGCCAGCAGGCGGTGCTCAAACTGCTAAGCTTAGGTGACAAAAGGCAGACCACCCAAGAGCTGTTACAGGGCATCACGGCGCAGACCGATGTGTGGCTGGCACCGCTGAACCTCAAGCCAGGCATGGTTGTGTGTGACAACGGGCGTAACCTGGTGGCGGCTCTGCAACTTGGCAGACTGACACATGTGCCATGCCTGGCCCACGTGTTCAATCTAATAGTTCAGCGGTTCCTCAAGACATACCCCAATCTGTCTGATTTGCTCACCAAGGTGCGCCGCATCTGTGCGCATTTCCGCAAGTCGACCACAGATGCTGCCACTCTCAGGGCAGCGTAGCGCCGCCTAAAACTGCCCACTCACCGACTGTTGTGCGACGTACCCACAAGATGGAATTCGACATTAAACATGTTATCCAGAGTTTACCAGCAGCGCAGAGCGATTGTAGACTGCCAGATGTCAACTTCCACCAGAACTGGTAGTCAGGTCACTCAGATTCCTCAAGTCTACAATGAGGAGTGGACGTGGATGTCTGATATCTGCCAGGTGTTGAGCAACTTTGAGGAGTCAACACAGATGGTCAGCGGCGATGCCGCCATTATTAGCCTCACCATCCCGCTGCTTTGCCTGTTGAAAAACTCACTGCTCAGCATCAAGTTGGATGCTTTGCGCTTGTCACAAGAGACAGTGGAGGAAGATACGTCGCTTGATAGCCAGAGCACCCTCCGGTCTGTTTCTCAGCGTGTATCAGAGGAGGGGGATGAGGATGAGGAGGAAGAGGATGAGAATGTCGGCGAGAAAGTATAGGGTACCAGTGCTCAGTCATTAACTCTTGAGCGTGTATGGGCTGAATAGGAGGACTTGGAGGAGGAGGAGGAGGAGGAGGAAATGGAGAGTCAGGCCAGTGAGGAGAGGGAATTCTTGCGTGTTGGGACTCTGGCGCACATGGCAGACTTCATGTTAGGCTGCCTATTCCGTGACCCTCGCGTTAGAAGAATTTTTTCAAACACCGATTACTGGGTGTTCACTCTCCTGGACCCACGGTACAAGCAGAACCTTTCCACTCTCATCCCTGCAGAGGAAAGGAGTATGAGAGTGAATAGATATCAACAGGCCCTGGTGCACAAGCTGAAACAATCCTTCCCATCTGATGCTGCTAGCGGCAGAGGGCATGGTTCTGTGGGCCAAGTAGCGGGGGAGTGAAAAGGTGAGCAGGCAGCTTGTCCAGCACTGGCAGGGGAACGCTCTCCAAGGCCTTTTCCAGTTTTATGTCACCCCAGCAAGACACTGTCACCTGTCCCCAGTCTAGGCAGAGTAGGGGGGAGCTGTACAGAAAGATGGTGAGGGAGTACCTAGCTGACCATACCAACGTCCATAGCGATCACTCTGCTCCATACAACTACTGGGTTTCAAAGCTGGACACGTGGCCTGAACTGGCGCTGTACGCCTTGGAAGTGCTGGCCTGCCCTGCCGCTAGCGTGCTGTCAGAGCGGGTATTCAGTGCAGCTGGTGGCATCATCACCGATAAGCATACACGCCTGTCAACTGACAGCGCTGACAGGCTGACGCTTATTAAAATGAACAAAGCCTGGATTTCACCGGAATTCAAATCTCCTCTGGGGGAAAGCAGCTAAAGATTAACATTACTTATATATCCGATTCCTCTTCTCTACTCCTCCTACTCCTCCTCCTTCTTGTCGTCTTTGCCTAACGCTGACCCAAAAAACGCAATTTTTTAGAGGTCCAACTGGCACTCTTTTACCACAATTTTTCCGGAGGTCCACCTACAGGCCCTCTCTGTAAACAATTTTCCAGAGGTCCACCTACAGGCCCTCTCTCCAAACAATTTTTCTGGAGGTCCACCTACAGGCTCTCTCTGTAAACAATTTTTCCAGAGGTCCACCTACAGGCCCTCTCTCCAAACAATTTTTCCGGAGGTCCACCTACAGGCCCTCTCTCTAAACAATTTTTCTTTGCACCTAGTTGGGTGCTTCTCTAACATGTGATGGGTGCCTCGCCTTTCTTGGTCTGGGTGAGCACAATTGCCATGAGGGTAACCACCAGGCTGTTGCCTGAGAATTTGGGGTAATGGTGGGATTAGGCAGCCTCAGAGGCATCCATGCATGCTGCCCCTGCTGTTTCCTGTCCATTTCCATGGTGTTTCCATCATTTTCTGATGTTTCCAGGTTTTCACCCAGCCTTTCCTAGGCAGAGCCTTGGTCCCCTGCAAAAAATGCTCAAGTCTTCCATTGACTTCAATGGGGTTCGTTACTCGAAACGAGCAACCGAGCATCGGGAAAAATTTGCCTCGAATAACGAGCACCCGAGCATTTTAGTGCTCGCTCATCTCTAATAGTGACCATACCATCTAATGTACTTGTGGTTATTATTGGTTTCATATAGCTGGTACTCCTCCCACCGCACCATATTGGTCACGAACGCAAAATACGGTTAACCTGATTGTACAGGGAAACTGCGAGTATTTGTAAATGTTGCAAATGTTTTTAAGTCCTATCGAAGCCCTTACTTCCTGTTCAGTGAAAATTCTACCTGGGGCTGAAGACCTATGTAGTCTCTGGCCCCTGTTTGCTAAGCGGGGGACATCATTCATGACAACTCCATTTTAAATGTTGGGGTTTTAGTGTATCCTTAGCGACAAGTTTGTCTCATAAAGCTTAAATGTTTAACTCAAAATCAGAGTGGGTTTATACAAATTGGGCCATTCAGGAAATACCCCACTGTTCAAGTTACATCTGCATAATACAATGACAATGATAACTGAGCAGTGCTGAAACTAGCGACCCATATATGGAACTGGCAGGACATTTAATTTATCGTATTTTTCGCTTCATAAGATGCAGAAAGTAGGTGAAAATGGGATTGTATCTTATAAAGCGAATAATAGTGAGTGCTTCCATTATTGAAGTGCTCACTAGAATGCAGTAGGTGTGGGGAGTGATGCGATGCGAATGCTGCCAGTACTCACCCTCTTTGGGGGCGTGTTGCACTGTTCTCACTGCGTACAGCGTCAGGATGTAGTGTCAACACTATGACTGGAAGCTCACACAGTCAGGTGAAACTGCAGCACAGGCCACATATGACAAAGGAGCGATCACCGAACCTGATAAGAGGTGGCAGAGCAGGAGAGGTAAGTGAACTTATTTATTTTATCTCTGATTTAAGGTCTGACATGGGGGTCTAGCATAGAAGTCTGATGGAAGTCTGACGTGGAAGTCTGATGGGGGTCTGGCATGGAAGTCTGATAGGAGTCTGACATGGAAGTCTGATGGGGGTCTGATCTGAGGTCTGATGGGGCTCTGACATGGAGATCTGATAGAGATCTGACTTGGAGGTCTGATAGAGGTATGATCTGAGTTCCTGATATGGGAGTGATTTGAGGTCTGATCTGAGGATTTGATATGGGAGTTTGATCTGAGTTTTTAACCTCCTGTCTTGTAGGTGCACTTTATGAAATAAAGGAAGTTCCACTTAATGGTTGGTGCCATGCAATCCATGCAATCTTCTCTTCTTGTTGTTCTTTTAAGTTTAATCTTGATGTGTGAGGGATGGTTTGTGGAACTGGTCAGAATTCACTTTAAAACTAAATAATTCAATGCTAACAGAAATGTAATTTAAGAGGTTTTTTTCAGCTTGCCTAAAGCAGCTTGACATATAAAACCTTGTTTCTACTTTTATTTAATTGACTTGGTCTTTGTAAAAAAATAATGTATGATGGCTGTAGAAAGGACAGCTAGAAGGATTTCTTTCTTAACAATATCCAGTACAAAAATAGAAAGACATATATTTGCTTGAGATTTCATTGTATTCAACAATCAAAATTTCATTTGAAAATGTAATTTGGACAATCTGTATCAGTACATCTATATTCACCGTGTTGTTATCATGATTTAAAGAGACTGAAGTACAGTCATTATATGCATTATTTCAAATACCTTGTCAGGTGGATCTAAAGACCAAAAAATCTGAAGAATGCTTGGTGCAAATATGTTGCTTTTTCTGTCTGAATATGCAACTTAAAGGGGATGTTCACCTCTGGAGACCTTTTCTGCAGACCTCCCAGTGTGGCTGGATATGTGGTAGGAATCATAGTTGGCCCTGGCTCCATCGCTCCCCCTCAAGTGCCACAGGTCTCGAGTCTCCCTGTGCCATATGGTTTTACATGGGTCTGCTGCAGCCAATGATCCAGTGAAATTACACATGGATGGCACGTCACCATTGCAGCCAGTCAATGAAGTGATGAAGGCACTGGTCCAGTGTCAGAATGCATTGCCTCTATGTTTTATACTTTCATGTGGTTTCCATTTCAATAAACCAGTTGGCATCTTTTAAGAAAGATGTATATGGCAGCCATCTGAAAGAGATGCTTTTTCTACTAATGATTTTTTACTAATTTTGTCGAAACACCATCCTTGGAAATATGTGTGAATGATGCTTACTTCTGGAGAAGCCATTACACTTTCAGTATGCTTATTATTAAGCTATGCCAAATATCATAGCACACCCAACCAGGCGAATAGCATACCGAAATTTGAGTCTGAATGTCTCCTCAGGAGTTTAACAATATTACCTTAGAGGTGCGTAATTTTGTTCTCCCTTCCACTTTTAGCTTCTTTATTTTCCAAAAGATTACAAACATTTCCCATTGTAATTAGAATAAACACATAGGGGGACATTTTTTATGGTATATATACCACTATTATGGAATAAAAAAGTAGCAGTTTTTGGTACAAGCCATATTTGCAGCAGCATTTGCAAATGTTCTCCCTTCTCCCCACTTTTCAGTGGTGAGAAAAGAGGACATGGCATGGGTGGAATGGGGCAGGGCTAACAGGCCCAGCACATTTATCTCCATTCACGACAGTTTTCTGGCATGAATTAAGAAAGAAATGTACAGCAGCATGGAGGCTGTCATAGATTTTAGTCTGTCGCATGGCCAGCGGAAGGATATGCCAAATCTATGACAGGCCTATGCCTCTGTATAAATTTGGCGGATCCTCTGGCTGGTGTGATTGCATTGGAAAGAAAAGCATTTACTATGAACATCACATCAAGACAGTTCTGACTTGGACAACATTTGTAGGTGACAGAAAAAAGGGTGGACCATATTGTGCACACTACATTACAACTACCTACTGGGGGTGCCACCAGTTGTTATGTCAGCATTAGTGAATGTGTGTGATGGTGATGGTAACCCATTCTAGTGAATAGATGTGTTTAGCAATATGTGCTCTAATTGTATATGTGGAATACAATTGTAAGAGGAAGCAATAAGCCTGTGGTCAGGACAAGAATATCAAAGTTCTGTACAGAACAAATGAAGATAATAGAATTGGTAAGCTTATTGCAGAATATGTGCTTTATTTGTAAGAGCCTACAAATACTGTAGAGCCATACTACTTAATAGGCAGAGTCTAAGGCCCCATTCACACGACCGTATGAATGGGGCCGTATCTATCCGCTCTTTTGAAGCATGTCCTATACTTGCCCGTGCGCACGGACAAGTATAGGCATTTTCAATGGGGCCGCACGGCGTGTGTTCCGAGCAGGGGCGGGCTGGGCCGGGGTGCAGGAGGGCAGATGCCCCCCGGGCCGGTGTATGTCAGGGCCGCCGCGGCTCCTGAACTCAATTGTATCTGCATCCACTAGATGCAGATACAATTGTGCCAGTAACAGCCAGCGCAGGCGGAGTAGGGAACCTCTGGTTCCCTGCTCCGCTACTCCCGGTGGCCGGCGCTCTGATGTGACGTAGGCGGCGCGATGACGTCATCGCGCCGCCTGCGACGTTCCTCAGGAGCAGACCCGCCAGAAGAGGCCGGGTCTGCATCATGGGACCGCGCCTGGACAGGTGAGTATTAACTGCCCTCTCCCTACATGCACCCCTTAACCTAATACTGCCCCCTGCCTCCCTATACTGACCCCCCATACTGGCCCTGCCTTACCCTAACCTTAATACTGGCCCCTGCCCACCTAGTACTGACCACCCTGCCTTACCCCTGACCCTAATACTGGCCCCTGCCTGACCCCTAATACTGACCCTGCCTGACCCCTAACCCTAGTACTGGCCCCTGCCTGACCCCTAATACTGACCCTGCCTGACCCCTAACCCTAGTACTGGCCCCTGCCTGACCCCTAATACTGACCCTGCCTGACCCCTAACCCTAGTACTGGCCCCTGACCTCTAATACTGACCTGCATTAACTTATAACCCTAATATAGGCCCCTGACCCCTAATACTGGCCTGCATTAACTTATAACCCTAATATAGGCCCCTGACCCCTAATACTGGCCTGCATTAACTTATAACCCTAATATAGGCCCCTGACCCCTAATACTGGCCCTGCCTGACTCCTAATCCTAGTACTGGCCCCTGACCTCTAGTACTGGCCGCTGACCACTTATTTTGGCCCCTGACCCCTACCCTAGTACTGACCTCTAACCTTGGACCCCTAACCCTGATACTAGCCCCTTACCCCCTAGTACTGACCCCTAATACTGGCCTTGCCTGACCCCCTAATACTGGCCCTGTCGCACCCCTAAGGCTACTTTCACACTTGCCTCAGCAGGATCCGTTTCTGAGATCCGTCCAGGCTCTCATAAACGGACCCGTCTTGATAATACAACCGTCTGCATCCGTTCTGAATGGATCCGTTTGTATTATCTTTTACATAGCAGAGACGGATCCGTTCAGAACTCCATTGAAAGTCAGTGGGGGACGGATCCGTTTACTATTGTGCATGAGTAAACGGATCCGTTCCTATTAACTTACATTGTAGTCATGACGGATCTGTTTCCATTCTGCTCAGTCAAGCGGACACCAAAACGCTGCCAGAGCGGAATGGAGACGTAACGGAGGCAAACTGATGCATTTTGAACGGATCCTTATCCATTCAGAATGCATTAAGGAAAAACTGATCAGTTCAGGGCCGTTTGTGAGAGCCTGGGACTGATCTCACAAACGGATCCTGCTGACGCAAGTGTGAAAGTAGCCTAACCCTAGTACTGGCCCCTGACCTCTAATACTGGCCCCTGACCCCTACCCTAGTACTGACCTCTAACCCTGGACCCCTAACCCTAATCCTGTCCCTAACCCTAATATTGACTGCTAATACTGACCCCTAATACTTTCCCTAACTCTAATACTACGCCATACAGACCCCAAACCCTACTACTGACCATTAACCCTGAGGCTACATTCACATGACCATATGTGTTTTGAGGTCCACACATTGCGGATCCACAAAACACGGATACTGGCCGTGTGCATTCCACATTTTGTGGAACACACATGCCCAGCCCTATAATAGAAATGCCTGTTCTTGTCTGCGATTGCGGTCAAGGATAGGACATACTCTATCTTTTTTTGCAGGGCTTGCGGAACGGAACTTAGGATTTGCGGCCCCTTTTAAGTGAATGGAAATACGGTTGTTTGAATGTACCCTAACGCTGCCTCTAACCCCAGTACTGGCCCCTAACTGATACTGACCCTAATTCTAATACTGGCCCTAAGGTTACATTCAGACAACCGTATTCAGACGACCGTATTTCTAAGTCTGAATCCGTTCCACAATTTTGCCGAACGGGTGCGGACCCATTCATTTCAATGGGGCCGCAAAAGATGCGGACACCACACCATGTACTGTCCGCATACGTAGTTCCGTTCCCCCCAAAAAAATATAGTGCACATGCCCTATTCTTGTCCGCAAGAATAGGCATTTCTATATAGGGCTGGCACTGTGCGTTCCGCAAAATGTGGAACGCACAAGGCCAGTATATGTGTTTTGCGGATCCACAATTTGGGGACTGCAAAACACTTTTGGTCGTCTGAATGTAGCTTTATGCTAATACTACGCCTATCCCTAATACTGACCCCTAACCCCAATACTGACCCCTAACCCCAATACTGGCCCTTAACTCTAACACAGTGACCATAATATATGACTGTCCACATATATCTGTACACACTGCATCTTTTATACCTCACACCTGACATATACACACAGAGTACTGATACGTCAGGTACAAGGTATAATAGATGCAGTGGGTAAACGTATATAGTATATACAGCAGTGTACTGATATGTGAGGTATAATAGATGTAGTGTGTACAGGTATATAGTATACAATGCAGTGTACTGATATGTGAGATACAAGGTGTAACTTATACTGTACATCACACCTCACATATCAGTACACTGCTGTATATACTATATATCTGTACACACTGCATCTATTATACCTCATACCTCACATATCAGTACACTGCTGTATATACTATATATCTGTACACACCACATCTATTATATCTCATACCTCACATATCAGTACACTGCTGTATATACTATATATCTGTACACACTACATCTATTATACCTCATACCTCACATATCAGTACACTGCTGTATATACTATATATCTGTACACACTACATCTATTATACCTCGTACCTCACATATCAGTACACTGCTGTATATACTATATATCTGTACACACTGCATCTATTATACTTCATACCTCACATATCAGTACACTGCTGTATATACTATATATCTGTACACACTGCATCTATTATACCTCACATATCAGTACACTGCTGTATATACTATATATCTGTACACACTGCATCTAATATACGTCATACTTCACATATCAGTACACTGCTGTATATACTATATATCTGTACACACTGCATCTAATATACGTCATACTTCACATATCAGTACACTGCTGTATATGCTATATATCTGTATATACTGCATGTATTATAAAAGTATAATAGATGCAGTGTGTACAGATATATATATACAGCAGTGTACTGATATGTGAGGTATGAGGTATAATAGATGTAGTGTGTACAGATATATAGTATATACAGCAGTGTACTGATATGTGAGGTATAATAGATGCAGTGTGTACAGATATATAGTATATACAGCAGTGTACTGATATGTGAGGTACGAGGTATAATAGATGCAGTGTGTACAGATATATAGTATATACAGCAGTGTACTGATATATGAGGTATAATAGATACAGTGTGTACAGATATATAGTAAATACAGCAGTGTACTGATATTTTAGGTACGAGGTATAATAGATGCAGTGTGTACAGATATATAGTATATACAGCAGTGTACTGATATATGAGGTATAATAGATACAGTGTGTACAGATATATAGTATATACAGCAGTGTACTGATATGTTAGGTACGAGGTATAATAGATGCAGTGTGTATAGATATATATATTATATAAACTGCTGTATATACTCTATATACCCACTGCATCTAGCTTGTCATGTGACCGTTAGCAACTTGTAGCCAGTGACGTCTCACCCACTGCATTCTAGCTTTTACCGAGTATTATAATACAGTGTGTGTATGCTGTATTCAGGGGGCACTCAGAAGAGGCACTATACACAAATGGGCACATATACTGCAAGAGGCACAATACATAAAGGGGGCACACTGAAGGGGCACTATACACAAAGGGGCACATATAAGAGGCACGTTTTATAAGGGGCACCAAGCATGTGGCACTAGCATTAGGGGCACTGTGTGTGGCACTATAAACAGAGGGCACAGGGCATATGACACTATATACAGAGGGCACAAAGCATGTGGCACTATATACAGAGGGTAAAGGGCATATGGCACTGTATACAGAGGGCACAGAGTATGTGGCACTATATATAGAGGGCACAGGGCATATGACATTGTATACAGAGGGCACAGAATATGTGGCACTATATACAGAGGGCACAGAGTATGTGGCACGATATACAGAGGGCACAGAGTATGTGGCACTATATACAGAGGGCACAGAGTATGTGGCACTATATACAGAGGGCACAGAGCATGTGGCACTATATACAGAGGGCATATGGCACTGTATACAGAGGGCACAGAGTATGTGGCACTAATGCTACTGTTATATTCAGGGCACAGAATGTGGCACTAACATGAGTTTGTGTCAGTATGCAGGGTGCCAATGTGTTGGTAAAGCGTGAAGCTGAAGACATATTCTCGGCAAAATCTGCAAAGCTGCATTGTGGATGGGAGGAGTCGTCATGGTGGTCTGAACCAGATGGGGAAGGAGGAGACGTCACCTGTAAGTCACTAAATGGAAATGATTATTCTGCTACTGACTGTGTATGATGGGAGCTGTAGTCACCTGGATGATCTACAGCTGATGATGGTTGGTAGCATGCTGTTTTGCGCAATAACTCCCAGCATCCCTTTACACTTGTTCAGGCCATACTGGGAGCTGTAGTTTCATATGGCGAGGGCTGACCTGACTACTCAGATGGTATCTGTACTAAACATTTAAAATCTGGTGCTGTATTTATGTATTGAACTTGGTTCTGGTGCTGTATTTATGTAGAGAACTTGGTTCTGGTGCTGTATTTATGTATTGAACTTGGTTATGATGCTGTATTTATGTAGAGAACTTGGTTCTGGTTCTGTATTTATGTAGAGAACTTGGTTCTGGTGATGTATTTATGTAGAGAACTTGGTTCTGGTGCTGTACTTATGTAGAGAAAATGGTTCTGGTGCTGTATTTATGTATTGAACTAGGTTCTGGTGCTGTATTTGACTTATGGGTTTGGTTCTGGTGCTGTATTTATGTAGTAAACTTGGTTCTGGTTCTGTATTTGACTTATAGGTTTAGTTATGGTGCTATATTTCTTGTTGATTTTGTTGCTGTATTTGACTTATGGGCCTGGTTCTGGTGTTGTATTCATGCAGTGAACTTGGTTCTAGTTCTGTGTTTGACTTCTAGGTTTGGTTCTGGTGCTGTGTGTATGTAGTGATCTTGGTTCTTGCTCTGTATTTGTGTTAAACAGACATCTGATGCTATACGTCTAATACTATCCATTCACATTTGCGTTTGGGTCACAGATTCTGTTAAAAAGACCGGGCAGAAAAGTTCTGCATGCAAGACCTTTTTGTCCGGTAAAAGAGCAGCATCCTGAGCATACCCCATTGTACTCAATGGAGTCTCTTAAGCTCAGGGGTTGGTAAATCTGGTCCCTCTAATGATCAGGCTGTTGCTACGGACTCAGCCATGTTCTGTATCTGGGATCCAACATGAAAACACAACCAGCTGCCGCCTTTTAACCATTTAAAGCCCATTTACCTATACCGGCTTTATGGTAGGCGGAGTTAAACAGGTTAAGGGTGGGCCGCTACACATGGGCCAGTGCTGTGTGCTTGCCCCCCAGGCTAAAATTTGCCAGCCAGCCCCTGGTTCCGAGCGCTGCGGAACACACGCCGGGCGGCCCCCGTATATTTGCGGGTCCACAGTAATGCGGGCCCGCAAATATACGGTCTTGTGAATGGGGCCTAAAGCTCATGACAGCTATATGTAGACATTAAACTCATCAGTCAATACATATGATAATCTAGTTGTTGCAAAAGCACAAGCCATCTTGCTAATGCAAGTATCAAAACCAGTAGGAATCACACCACACTGCATGATCACCATATATTTCCTTATGTTAAGGAAAAATAGCACTAGAGAGGAGCATATCAATTCTACTGATTTAGAATTCTTATGATTCATTTCAGGCAGATCACAGACAAAAACATGTAAGCCAGTCCTCCTTCCAAAAGGATAAGAGTACGGAATGTCCCAGTATCTTTAAAGCGAACCTGTCATCACCTTTATGCTGCCCATGCTAACGGCAGAATAAAATAGAGACAGGTGAGTTGATTTCAGCGGTCTGTCATTTATAAGTTAAAAGTAAGTGGCTGCCGAGAACCAACATCACAATCATTGCAGACTAGGCCTGGAAAAGAGTCAAATCTTCATAAAAAGAGTAGAGATTAGCGAATCTATTTGCTGCTTCGTAGATTCTATACGAATCTTGGAAATTTTCCGCTGCGAAGCGAATCCGGATTTTTTGAGATTCGCTTCGTTAGATTCGAAAATGTTCTTAAAGCTTTCTACGCATTCGTTACGTACTTGTCCGATAAATTGTACGCTAATGTTACGTATAAGTTACTTTATACGCTGATGTGTACAAATTCAGTTAATTAGCGAATCTTTTAATGTTCGTTATTCGTGCGGCATAAAGCCTGGGAAGAAAGCGGTCACCTGACCTAGTGGGAAGGGCTTTCTCTGATTGGTTCAGGCTCGGTAAGCCAGTGACGCATCAGTTGTGCTGCAACTGCTGAGACGAGCAGAAGCACTGTCTGTGAAGTTCTGAGAGACCGAAAACTGTTTTGTTAAAATTGGGGTGTAATTGTTCTGGGAATCCATATTACACATATCAGGGATACTGCAGGGCAAGTGCAGGGCCAGTGCAGGGCTAGTAATTAATCAGGCAGGGAGAGAGACAGGGAGAGAGACAGGGAGAGAGACAAAGACCAACTGCAGGGACACAGTCAAGTGAAAAATGTCAGGCATGGAAAAGCAAAAGGGTTCCAGCCAGACCTCGAGCTCCAAAAAAAAGGAGAAGGTGGCACAGGGCAGCAGTGCCAAAGGACCTGTAGCCGGAGCTTCTACTTGTAGAATTCTCAATAGTTGGCCACTATTCCACCAGGCTAACCCACCAAGGCGCAAAATTGTAGTGGAGGAGAAAGTGGATGAGGCAGTGGAGTGGATGGCACACTCATCTCAATCACAGCCGGATGATCTGCTGTCATCTGCTGATACAGTATCATGTAGCCAGGGGTCAGACTCAGAGCTTTCCTCCTGCTCCACCATTCCGCTCCAGCAAAGCCCATCATTTTCGTACGCAATTTGTACGCTCATGCATACGTGTTCACATAAGTTGCGTACCTTTAACAACTGTACGTTCATTATTAGTGTTCGCAAAATACCACATAATAACGTATGATTTGTACGCAGCTTCGCCGAATGGATTCGTACGCGGTACGAATCTTTTGAAAAGTTCGACAAATATTCGGCGAAGCGAATTTTGGATGATTCGCTCATCTCTAGAGAAGATTCATGGTTATTTATGAATGCTGGTGATTGACAGGCTTCTACCTAGTTTTCTCCTTTTCTCTCTAGGAGAGAACTGTCAATAATCAGCAGGTGGGCGGGGAGAGCAGGAGATTAGAAATATCCATGACTCTTCTCAGGTACATTTGACTCTTTTCAAGCCTTGTGCTGCAATGATTATGATACTGGTTCTCGGCAACCATTTACTTTTAGCTGATGTGTGACACAGCGCTGAAATCAGTATTTCTGTCACTAATTTATACTGCCTTTAGTACGGTCAGCATAAAGTTAATGACAGGTTCCCTTTAAGTGTGACATGAAAGTCAAATCTCCTTCTAAAAGGACAAGAGTACTGAATGTCCCATTATTTTTCATTGTAACCTGCAAGTCAGTTCTCCTTCCAAAAGGACAAGGGTACTGAATGTCCCAGTATTTTTAAGTGTAACATGCAAGACAGTTCTCCTTCTAAAAGGACAAGTGTACTGAATGGCCCAGTATCTTTAAGCAAACTGATTAAGCACACTGATAAAGGGCAACACCCCAAAACAGCTGTCTGTGGATGGATAACTGGCTTAGGTTTTCCCCTATAAATCACAGAAAAAAAATATTTAATGCACTAACAAAATAGATGCAAACAATATATACTGTATAAACTAAGCCCTCATTCTGATATGATAAAATCTGAGACTCCTTAGCCAATATATTTTGATCAAAACACATATGTGCCCACCTACCCAGCTCCAAGGTGGTCTCAGGTCAGGCAGGTCCTACGCTAAACCTACCTATGCCGTTGGGCATCTATGTCCAGGTCTTCCCCTATAGAAATCCGCAACACTTTCTATATATTTCTGTGATGGGACTCTCAGCCAGGATCTCTTCCCACGGGCATCACCATCCCTTTCATTGGTATGTTTTTCCCACATTGGGATCTGGAGTGCTGCTTATCCTTTATTAACTATTAGGTCTTCCCCTGTCACATCCCTAAGGCTTGTAAAAGAGCTGGATCCTGACATAGGGGCCACTTAATATGGTGGATCTATGTAATGAGAACACCCCTTTGCTTGGTTTTCCTTCTCTGGAGGGATATCTGGCTTTCACTGTGTTGTAGGCCCATCACTGGGGTTACACAGTTATTTTACATATTACAGTATCTTTAATTGAGACATGCAAATAAAAACTCCTCTCAAAAGGACAAAATTACTATGTACCTCAAGAATAACTTACCCTGCTTAGCTGAGTGGCCTTTGGGGTGCTCTTTGGGAATGTTCTTTCTCATTGGGGAGACCACAATCATTAGTAATCAGAACAGCTTAGTGTTCTTTTCTGGAAGAAAGCAAATTTGAATATCTTTCCCAGAAACCCAAAGCTATGTAAATTAGGTTTCCTTCCAAAAGGAAAAGAACACTAAGCCTATCTGATGCCAATAAATGTAATATATACTAACGTGCATGCATATGTTTTCCAGAAGTGCAGAGCAGCATTGGATGGACTTCAATACTCTTTATGCATACTAGGTGGCCTCTCTAATGAGAAAGAGAAACTCTTGAGACACTCAGCACTCTTTTCCTTTTTCAAGGAGAACTAGCTTGCATATCTCACTCAGAGAAGTATTCTCTTTGTGTCTTCTTTTATGACTTATATTTTTCTCAGGCATTTGAGTCCAAGGAGATAGTGTTATATACCAATTTTCAGGGTAAATGGAGCACATTTGCTTTGGCTACAATCAATTAGAACTCCGAATCCAATATTTTTTAAAATTTAGTAAATCAGAGATTAAATGACACCATTCACTCATTTCTAAATAGCACTAATTCAGCAAATTTCAATAGAATCACACATTACCAGAGCCATTCGTATTTTTCTATCGAGTGTGCATGAAGGGTATGTATTTTTCTCTGAATACTTTTAGCTCCATTTTCAACATCTGCTTAACTAAACTATCCACTGGATAAAGCGGATGGGTATGTCCTTTTTTTCCTCAGTAAATCGCAATCAATGGTGATTTGTTTCTTGATTTCCACCAGCTGTAGAAATAGAAGTAAAAAAAATCCAAAGGCATTATTTGCATGCAAGAGCATGACGTGATATGCAAGCAATGTAATATGGGCTGACAAAGAACAGCAGGTGCATTTTCTAGCGGGAATCAGAAGGGATTAGTGGGATAAGAATCTTCCTCGAACTCTGACAAATCAATAGACAATGGTTGTATGTTTTATTTTCCTTGGCGCCAGTGGCGCCGAGCCAAAGAAGAGAACAAACATCTACTTTGTTTGCCAAGATCTAAATTGTTCTCAGGTGATTTTTGACTCTTCTTTCTCTGGATGGTCAAAAAAAGTCAAGTAGTGACAGGATGCACATCTTCCTGACAGTTCTGGGGAGTGTACTAGACTTAGACCGAACACAACCCTTAAACCAGGCTTTATGTAACTGCAGTTTAATCATGTTCAGTATAAACTGGGATAATAAATTGAGTCTTAGACATGAAGAACATTCTTGTATTTCAGTTAATAGCATTATACCTAAATACCACTATTTACATGCATTACCCCAAAATACTATGCAATGAAATCTGATAGACAAACCTAATAATGGGATGTTACAGGACTGTACTTACTGGTAATACATAGTGTAAATATGACGGCTTATGCAATTTCTTGACAAAATAGCCTTTAAAGACTATGTAAGCCAAGCTAAGTGGCTTTAGAATGTGTAAACTAATTGAGATGAACATTTGGATCCACACAGTGGGTCTCATATCCTGCTCCACTTGAAATGAAAGACTTTCTCAAAGGAAATTGTTTTCTGTTTCCTCCTACAAGGATTAATTGCATTTTTTGCCTACAAAAATATGGAAAGGGAGTATGGATCACAAATATGTTTGGGTAGACAGATTCTAGGAGTGTTACTCCTGTTTTAGTAACTACTTGCATTCAACCATGTAATAACAATTCTGTAGAATCTATTATTAATATTCAATGTTTGCCATTCCTCTATTATTCCTTCTAGAAGTGATTAATTGGGGTTTGTGCCCTGCATTGGCTGACATCGGCAACATCAATTGCTGTAGGGACACACTCAAAAGGTAACACCCATCTGGACCTTCATTACAAACTGCTAGTAATTAATTCAGAACTTCTAAAACAAACGTGTCAGGAGAGGTTACATGTCCTCTTTAAAGCATACCTGAGTTTAAAAAAAAATTGCATAATGAATATTCTTCTTTGTACAATCATGATTATGAAGGGATTGCTTTTTTTCTAGGCTTTCCTAAAGTCTATTTCTGCTATCTTATTCCCTGTTTCAGCTGCAGAGCTAGATGCATTTCACTCAGAAGCAGGAGGTGTCACCTTTCTGTTGAATCTGCCAATATTGTATGTAGTGACCTCACTTTCCTTACTTCCCACTATGTTTATTTTCTTCTAGAAAGCTGCTAAGGAGGGAGCTATGAAACTTACAGACACACAGATGCTTCTCTGCTCTTCTATCATTCTCAGAAGCTCAGCTAGCTTTGACACGACTACATTTCCTGTGAACTGTCTTCTGAGTCTCTGGTACTAGGGTCTGATCTTGCCTGACAACAGGAAGGGGACTGCAAATTAGGTATTTTCAGGTGCATACAGGCATATTTTTTAAATGGAGTGATATAGAAATTTTCTATTTATACATTCTCTATTAAAAGAAATGAAATTGTGTGAAAGTATAGTGACTCTTTGAGTTCACCAGTAAACAAGACTTGCATATAGTGATTTACTAGTTGAATTTCATTTATATTTCCCAAATGACTTTGCTTTTCACATGTTCAGTTATACTTTACAGAACTTGAACGCATTCAGTGCAATATGTTGACTTTCAAAATCATTGTTTCCTCCACAGCATTATCATAACAGTTAGCGCCATCTACAGGTATCAAAGGATACATACAGTTCATTTTAAAAGAAACTGTTAGCCAGCCAATTTTACAAAATTAATTCTGTTTTAATGTGTTTTCCTGTAGCAGGATCTCTGCATTGCCTTGCCATTTATTGCTGCTCTCACACTGGACAAGAATGCAAATTATTTTTTCTATTTTGGACTTCTATTTCCAAAGTCAGCAACGTGTTCAATTTCCAGCTATTCCCCATCTAAGCCAAGGTCAAGATTGGAAGATCAGGAAGAGATCAATTCTAAAGTTGGTTACTGATCTTCTTGTAAGAATCCACTATTCCCAGGATTTACACATGAGAGAGCTGTGTATTATATGTACAGGTTACCAAATGTAGGAGAGGGATTGTAAGAAATGGTTGTTATTGCTGTGTAGATATTTAATATCTGATTTTATTATATTTATCTATTTGATGTCTTATCTGAATGTGATACATAGGGGTAACCATGTCTAGCTAGTATACTAGACTGCTATGAAAGGTTGTCTTAAAGATAAGGAGAGTACATTAAAAATGTACAAGGTTTTTTTTTCTGCACAGACAATTCATTCAGCCACATTCACCCCCTTACTTTCCTCCCAGGATTAAAGGAGCTGTTTACGTAAGAAAATCCACAAGATAAAAGAACAAAAAGCTACCTTCTGTTCTACTAGTGATCAGGCTCTTGCAACCTGGAAAAAATCCAAATTCAGGTGCGTGGCTCCAGAGGCATAAAATAAAATCCCTTCAAGCTGAAAAGACTGTTATCCACTACATTTGATCTTGTACAACATCTCCAACAATCCAAGGAATTGAACACATAGGGGGAATTTATCAAAACTGGTGTAAAGTAAAACTGGCTTAGTTTCCCAAAGCAACCAGTCAGATTCCGCCTTTCATTTTCCAATGGAAATCTGAAAAATGAAAGGAATCTAAGCTAATTTTCCTTTACACCAGTTTTGATAAATCTCCCCAGTACTGCAGACCAGCCTTCAAGTTAAAAAGCAGTACAGGCTGAGGTTTACACTCACAAAGGATGTCAAAAAGAAGTCTGTCCAGCCAACTCTAGTCAGGAGAAGGCAACAAGCATTATTCCACACATGGATTTCTAAGGAATTTTAATGTTATCTGATGTGCCTATGTTTAACACTGTTATGACTGTAGGTAGGGACAAATAAGGACAGTGAGCCCTAACACTAGAAATAAGCTTGCTTTCCCAACCTACTTGCAGTACAAGCCCTATATAGCTAGACTTCAACTGGTCAACGGTCCCTACGCTATTTAAATACAGAGACGGACAAACAACAAAGACAGAAAAACACAATACCAGAGTCGTACATAAATGGGTCAAAAACAGACAAGCTTTGCAGTACCAAACAAGACACAGAGCATGGTCAGAAGACAAGCCAGTGCCAGAGGAACAAGCAATCTAATAAGTACAGGAATAAGGAACCAGAAACACAGCTAGTGAGTCAGAGACTATCAATGGCACTGGTATATGGCCAGGAAGGGATTTAAATAGAGCACTGAGTGCATGGATCAGAATCTGATAGGTCCATGAATCAGCGCTCCAGTAGGCAGACACACTAGTACAAAGTAATAGAGAAGCTAAGCAATCAGCCCACTGCTAATCTTCCCCAGCACACACCCACTGCAGGGAGAAACAGGGTATTGCAAGGCTAAGGATCGTGCCGCTGGAGCCCGGATAAGTAAGTTTCTTACAAACGTGTAATCTTAATTTCCCCTGTGAAGGTGCTGAAGAAAAAATGAAAACTTGCTGACAGCTTTCTCCATAGATTTCTGCCAGGGACCCCAGCAGGAGGACACTTTGCAAACAGCTTATTGTCAAAAGACTATTCAAACAAGTAGGGATTCTTCAAAGCAGAGAGCCCCTTTAACAAGTGCAGTACCCTTCACTCACAGTTCTCGTGCACAATTCTAGCCAGGTATTTAGGTTTTCTGCAAAGGTCTCCTGGAAACCAGTGTTCATGTTCCACTTGTTCCAATATTATCTGTTTAACAATACCACTAATAACCATCTCCCCTTGAGAGGCCCCAGAAATCTGCAAACAACATTGCCCACTGCCTGTGGAAAGATGATGGTCTATTGAACTTATTCACCTTTTGGAAATGAGGGGCGATTCCAGTCTCAGACATCTGTGGCCAGGGGCGTAACTATAAGAAACAGGACCCCATAGCATAATAAGATGGGGCTTCTACCACCAGCAAAAAGCCACCCTGTTGTTATTCCCCACAACCTTTGGGCCCTGTAGCAGGGGTTCCAAATTACTTCAGCCAGGCACACATTAGAGCCATAAGCAGCAACTCCATTGTGCGCCCGGCTGAAGAGTACTAAAACCACCAAGCAGCAATAGTGGCTCAATATCAGGGCATGAGGCTAGTCTTGTGCTTAGCTCCATCTCTGTGGTCCTCATCTATCAGCTGAGGACCACATCCCAACCATTGCAGGAGAATTTACCAAGACAGGACAAACAGACCCCAGAAGTGCTGATGTCTGTCCTCTTCCAGTTGTCCTTCTCACCAGTGCTGCAGTGTAAAGGGACTTGTGTAAATGGCCTCTGCCAGCCCAGCAGCCAGTGCCAGTCTGCTTCCAGCAGAGAGAGGTGCCAGCACTGCAAGGGAGCTTCATTTAAGTCCACCATTATCTATGCATGTTTGTAGGACCTGTCTGTGTATTACACAGTATGTGCTGTGTAAAGGAGCTGTGTATATACTGTGAGTAGAGGAGCTGTGTATATACTGTGAGTCTACTATATGGAAGAGCTGTGTATTTACTGTGAGTCTACTACATGGAGATGCTGTGTATATACTGTAAGTGGAAAAACTGTGTATATACTGTGAGTGGAGGAGCTGTGTATATACTGTGAGTGAAAGAGCTGCGTATATACTTTGAGTGGAGGCATTGTGCATAGACTGTGAGTGGAGGAGCTGTATATATATGCTGTGAGTGGAGGAGCTTTGTATATACTGTAAGTGGAGGAGATGTGTATATACTGTGAGTGGAGAGGCTGTGTATATACTGTGGGTGTACTACATGGAGGAGCTATGTAAATACTGTGAGTGGAGCAGCTACGTATATACTGTAAGTGGAGGAGATGTGCATATACTGTGAGTGGAGGACCTGTGTATATACTGTGAGTGGAGGACCTGTGTATATACTGTAAGTGGAGGAGATGCGTATATACTGTGAATGGAGGAGCTGTGTATATACTGTGAGTGGAGGAGCTGAGTACATACTGTAAAGGGAGGAGATGTGTATATACTGTGAGTGGAGGATCTGTGTATATACTGTGAGTGCAGGAGCCATGTATATTCTGTGGGGGTACTACATGGAGGAGCTGTGTATATACTGTGAGTAGAGGAGCTGTGCATATACTGTGGGTGGAGGAGCTGTGTATATACTGTGAGTTGAGGAGCTGTGTACATACTGTGAGTGGAGGAACTGTGTATATACTGTGAGTGGAGAAGCTGTGTATATACTGTGGGTGTACTACATGGAGGAGCTATGTATATACTGTGAGTGGAGCAGCTGTGTATATACTGTGAGTGGAGAGGCTGTGTATATACTGTGGGTGTACTACATGGAGGAACTATGTATATACTGTCAGTGGAGCAGCTGTGTATATACAGTGGGTGGAGGAGCTGTGTATATACTGTGAGTGGAGGAGCTGTGTATATACTGTGAGTGGAGAAGCTGTGTATATACTGTGGGTGTACTACATGGAGGAGCTATGTATATACTGTGAGTGGAGCAGCTGTGTATATACTGTGGGTGGAGGAGCTGTGTATATACTGTGAGTGGAGGAGCTGTGTATATACTGTGAGTGGAGAGGCTGTGTATATACTGTGGGTGTACTACATGGAGGAGCTATGTAAATACTGTGAGTGGAGCAGCTGTGTATACACTGTAAGTGGAGGAGATATGCATATACTGTGAGTGGAGGACCTGTGTATATACTGTGAGTGGAGGACCTGTGTATATACTGTGAGTGCACTATATGGAGGAGCTGTGTACATACTGTGAGTGGAGGAGCTGTGTACATACTGTGACGAACCATACCCGCAGCCCTGCCCCTGCATGTGCTTATGTGGGGATCACGCGGTACAGTTCAGCCTTTGCCTACAAACACGTGATGTTCCACGCCCCCTCGGGGTGTGAAAGGTTACGTATGGCACGGTTTTTCACAGACACCTCCTGTCCACGTGGGTATAGGCAGGCACATAAAGGGAGAGAGGGTAACCCACACGATCCCTGCGTGGCGCTACGCTCACTCACAATCCTGACCAGCTGAGAGACCCTTTCCGCTATCACCAGCGAAACTGAGTCTATCAGTACAGTAGTACTGCCACCAGCTTTCGTTTGATATAACTCCGGTCCATTAACGGATTATATCGGGTGAGCAGCCAACCCTAGGTAGCGTATAACCATATTACCAAGACACAGACATGGGGATTCGTGATCGAGATACAAGAACAGCACAAGATTAAATTATATATTAAATCGCCTTAAGGGCTCACTAGATATAACTATATACACAGCAGATGGATACAGCGGTCAGATATGCAAATACAAGTGGTATGGTACAACAGAATTGAACAGAACAATGGTCAGTTACCAGAGAGATGGATAGTCTGTTAAGATTATTTATGGGTTGCTGTAAGGCCTGGCTGTAACCACATGGGGGGCAGCTTGTCCAAGGGTCCCTCCAAAAACCATGTTCCGGGCGACACCCCCTTCAGAGAAAGACAATGGAGCCTGCAGCCATCCACTCCCCTCCTCCCTCAGGAGGAGTCAAACCCCCCCTGTCCCAGTTCTGGTAGCAAAAAGCTCCACAAAACCAATATTGTCAATAGCTCCAGACCGGGAGGTCACAGGGAAAGGTTTCTGGTACCAACACGACACACTTATCAGATTTCTGTTTGGAGATCTCCGTATCTCTGCTTCCTGACATGCAATCACTAACTTATGGACATGTACCTATCCCTCTCTGTCCCCGCCTTGCGAATATATGATTAGCTTAGGTTTGTGATAAACATAATTCTTTATTAATTCCTGGCTCCATTATGTCTGGAAAGTAGGTTTCATGTCTAGCAGGCTGAAAGCTCCCTGCTGGGGGTTCTTCCTATGAAAGGCTTTTGGTTCTGTAGTGTCTGGACCAGGCGTGAATTGTATACAAGTGACATACAAGTGACCTGCTTTGAAGACAGGACCCCCCTGCGGTGTTTACTCCATCTGCTAGATGCCAGCTGATGGCTATGATTAAATCATGTCTTTAAGATGGCTGTGATTAAATCATGTCTACTCTAAGTGGAGGAGATGTGTATATACTGTGAGAGGAGGAGCTGTGTATATAATTTGAGTGGAGGCGTTGTGTATAGACTGTGAGTGGAGGAGCTGTATATATATATACTGTGAGTGGAGGAGCTTTGTATATACTGTAAGTGGAGGAGATGTGTATATACTGTGAGTGAATGAGCAGTGTATATACTGTGAGTGGAGGACCTGTGTATATACTGTGAGTGGAGGACCTGTGTATTTACTGTGAGTGCACTATATGGAGGAGCTGTGTACATACTATAAGTGGAGGAGATGTGTATATACTGTGGGTGGAGGAGCTGTGTACATACTGTGAGTGGAGGAACTGTGTATATACTGTGAGTGGAGAAGCTGTGTATATACTGTGTACTACATGGATGAGCTGTGTATATACTGTGAGTGGAGCAGCAGTGTGTATACTGTGAGTGGAGGAGCTGTGTATATACTGTGAGTGGAGGAGCTGTGTATATACTGTGTACTACATGGATGAGCTGTTTATTAAAATAAAATGTCCAAAATTTACAAATTTCAGGAAAAATTTGGTTCACCACGAAGCCAAATTTCCTCGTGCTTCGTGGTAGCGAATCAATTTTTCCTAAAATGGCGGTAAAAATAAAAAAAATACATGCTCACCTCATCTATTTGCACACAAAGAGGCCGTCGAAACCATCTTGATTGCAGAAACCACGCAAAATCTCGCACAGGGTAATGTATGATGTCACCACTCTGGCGCACTGGCCTGGTGCAGTGATGTCATTACTGATGACGTCATTACGCCAGGCCAGCATGATGACATGATGATGTAATCACCGTGCGAGATTAAGATGGCCATGATGGCCTCTACATAAGCAATTGAATAAGGTGAGTTTTTTTTTTACCCTGATTAACCCCGGAAAGGCTTAAATTGTAGTCACAGATGCCGCAATCAGTTACAGTGCTTTGCGAAAGTATTCGGCCTCCTGGAACTTTTCAACCTTTTGCCACAATTCAGGCTTCAAACAAAAAGATATAACATTTTTAAATTTTGGTGGAGAATCAACAACAAGTGGGTCACAATTGTGAAGTGGAACGAAATTTATTGGATCATTTAAACTATTTATGTAATAATAAAACTGAAAAGTGGGGCGTGCAAAATTATTCGGCCCCCTTGCATTAATACTTTGTTGCGCCACCTTATGCTGCGATTACAGCTGCAAGTCGCTTGGGGTATGTCTCTATCAGTTTTGCACATTTAGAGACTGAAATTCTTGTCCATTCTTCCTTGCAAAACAGCTTGAGCTCTTTGAGGTTGGATGGAGAGCGTGTGTGAACAGCAGTTTTCAGCTCTTTCCACATATTCTCAATTGGATTCAGGTCTGGACTTTGACTTGGCCATTTTAAGACCTGGATACGTTTATTTTTGAACCATTCCATTGTAGATTTTGCTTTATGTTTGGAATCATTGTCTTGTTGGAAGATAAATCTCCATCCTAGTCTCAGGTCTTTTTCAGACTCCAACAGGTTTTCATCCAGAATGGTCCTGTATTTGTATCCCATCAATTTTAACCATCTTCCCTGTCCCTGCTGATGAAAAGCAGACACAAACCATGATGCTGCCACCACCATATTTGACAGTGGGGATGGTGTGTTCAGGGTGAGGAGCTGTGTTGCTTTTACGCCAAACATATCGTTTTGCATAGTTTCCAAAAAGTTCGATTTTGGTTTCATCTGACCAGAGCACCTACTTCCACATGTTTGGTGTGTCTCCCAGATGGCTTGTGGCTAGAGATGAGCGAACATGCTCGTCCGAGCTTGGTGCTCATTCGAGCATTAGGGTACTCGTAACTGCTCGATGCTCGGACGAGTATCTCGCCATGCTCGAGGAAATGGCAACTTCCGCATCGTGCTTTTTTGGCGCCTAAAAACACAGCC
>ONZH01028181.1:0-24310 GCA_900303285.1 Rhinella marina | reverse complement strand
TGAAGCCATGCTGATATGGAGTTATTTGCTTATTTTCATTGAGGTACTCCAAGATAGCATCTCTTAGAAAACCTTCAAACAGTTTACCCACGATAGATGTTAAACTTACCGGCCTATAGTTTCCGGACCCTGTTTTTGGACCCTTTTTGTATATTTTGTAGATTTGCTATGCGCCAATCCTGTGGAACACTCCCTGTCAGTATAGAGTCCTTAAATATCAGAAATAAGGGTCTGGCTATGACATTACTTAATTCTCTTAGGATACGGGGGTGTATGCCATCTGGTCCTGGCGATTTGTCTATTTTAATCTTTTTAAGACGCCGCAGTACTTCTTCTTGGGTCAGACAGGGCACTTTTAATGGGGAATTTACTTTTATATTCTGCATCTGACAGTTTATTTTCCTCAGTGAATACAGTGGAGAAAAAAATATTTTCTCATCGCTCTCTGCAACTCCCCCCTCATTACTCTGTAAGGGGCCGACAGCTTCAGGTTTATACGTTTTACCAGCTATATAATTGAAGAATATTTTAGGGTTAGTTTTACTCTCTTTGGCGATTAATCTCTCGGTCTCTAGTTTGGATACTTTTATTTGTCTTTTACATATTCTATTTTTTTCCTTATAGTTTTTCAATGCTTTCTTACTCCCCTCCTGTTTTAGTGATTTAAATGCTTTCTTTTTGTCATTTATTGCTTTCTTTACAGTTCTATTTATCCACATTGTTTTTTTCTTGTTTCTTACCCTTTTATTCCCATAAGGTATGTACCTCTTACAATTAGATATTAGAATGCTTTTAAAAATATCCCATTTTGTGGCTGTATTTTTATTTTTAAATATAATGCACTGAAACTGGTACATTAATGCAGTAAAATGCACTGATTAAAGGGGTTATCCAACCCCTATAATGCCCCCCAAAATGTCTGGGCCTCTCATACTGGTCATACTTACCCTGCTCCCCGACACCCACGTCACTTCTGATGCCCGCACGACCGCTACTGCATCTCCCCGTCGCATGGATCAAAACATCCGGTGACAGTAGGCAACAATAGCAGGTCAAGCGTCACCTGCAATACTAGGGAGGCTCATCCCCATAATGGCCTGCCATTGGCTGCCCCCATACCCCAGCAGCGGCCAAACGGGCATCAGAAGGAGTGGGGTAAGTATGACCAATATGAGGGGCCCGGGCAATTAGGGGGGCATTATAGGGGTTGAATAACCCCATTCTACTAGTATATTAATGCAGTAAAATGCATTGAATTAAACTGTTATACTGATGCAGTAAAATGAGCTGAATTAACCCCTTGCTGCAAATGGACGTAACTATATGTCCAGATTTCATGTAAGTTTCTGCAATGGGATGTACTGCTGTGTCCGAACTGTTACCAGACACTCTGACACGATTAAATATCACACCATAGACTCTGCTGTCACAGACAGCGCAGACACTGGCGCAGCCGACAAGGGACCAATTAGAGTGGTCCCTTGCCGGTGATCACTTTGATTGGTTATTCTGTATAGACTAACCAATCAGAGCCTAGAACGGTTATAAATTCTGGTTTCAGGCACTGAATAAGGATTGGGGGTCTGATCTGAGGTTTGATGAAAAATATGTTTTCTTATTTTCCGCCTTCAAATCAAGTGTGTCTTATAGTCCAAAAATACTGTAAATAAAAATGTAAATAAAAAATAAATACAAATAAATAGCTGTTCCCATATCCGCTAATTTAAAATAATTGATTAAAAAATGAATATAGAATAAACTGCACATAGTTGGTGTTGTAATGACCTGAAAAAGGATAACATTACTTATCCTGTGTGGGGAACGCCATTAAAAAATAGAATTGCTGTTTTTGTCACCTCACCTCTGAAAAAATAGTTTAACCCCTTGAGGACAGAGCCCATTTTGGCCTTAATGTCTGGGCCAAATTTTTGAATTCTGACATGTGTCACTTTATGTGGTAATAACTTTGGAACGCTTTTACTTATCCAGGCCATTCTGAGATTGTTTTCTCGTGACACATTGTACTTCATAACAGTCATAAATTTGAGTCAATATATTTCACCCTTATTTATGAAAAAATCCCAAATTTACCAAAAATTCTGAAAAATTTGCAAATTTCCAAATTTCAATTTCTCTACTTTCAAAATACACCGTAATACCTCCAAAAATAGTTATTATTTTACATTCCCCATATGTCTACTTTATGTTGGCATCATTTTGTAAACGTCATTTTACTTTTTTAGGAAGTTAGGAGGCTTAGAAGTTTAGAAGCCATTTTTCAAATTTTCACCAAATTTTCCAAAACCATTTTTTTTTAGCACCAATGCAGATATAAAGTGATTTTGAGGGGCTTACATAATGAAACCCACCATAAATGACCCCATTTTAGAAACTACACCCCTCAAATTATAAAAAACTGCTGTTACAAACTTTGTTAACCCTTGAGGTGTTCCACAAGAATTAATGGAAAATGGAGGTGAAATTTCAAAATTTCACTTTTTTCGTAGATTATTCATGTTAACATTTTTTTTCTTGCAACACAGCAAGGGTTAACAGCAAACTAAACCTCAATATACATTCCTCTGATTCTGCAGTTTACAGAAATACCCCATATGTGGTGGTAAACGTCTCTATGGGTTTGTGGCAGTGGTCAGAAGGAAAGGAGCGCCATACGGATTTTGGAGGCAAAATTTGCTAGAATAGTTTTTAGGCACCATTTTGTAATTGAGAGACCCTGACGTACCCCTACAGTGGAAACCCTCATAAAGTGACCCATTTTGGAAACTACACCCTTCAAAGAATATATTAAGGGGGGTACTGACCACTTTGACCCCCTAAGCATTTTACGGAATTTGGAAACACTTGGCTGTGAAAATGAACATTTTTTTTCTTCCAATAAAATGTTGCTTTAGCCCCAATTTTTTTTATTTGCATAAGGGGTAACAGGAGAAAAGCCCCCCATAATTTGTTACCCATTTTCTCCTGAATACGGCAACACCCCATATGTTGTGGTAAACTGCTGTGGGGGCACATGGCAGGACTCAGAACAGAAGGAGCGCCATATGGATTTTACAACACAGATTTTGATGGAGTGGTTTGCGGGAGCCATTGATTTTTATTTTTTTGAGTTATTGTCTTATGTGGGGGCTCATTTTTTGCAGGATGAGGTGAGGTTTTCATTGGTACCATTTTGGGGTAAATACGCCTTTTTGATCGCCTACTATTACACTTTTTGTGAGGGAAGAGGGAAAAAAATGGCTATTTTGGCATATTTTTTTTAAAATTTTTTTTACAGAATTCGCCTGGGGGGCCATCTCATGTAATATTTTTATAGAGCAGGTTGTTACGGACGCAGCGATACCCAATATGTCCAACTTTTTTAATGTTGGAAAGTTTTACACATTAGATGCATTTTGAACAGAATAAAATATTTTTTTTTGTGTTGCCATTTTCAGAGAGCCATATTTTTTTCAGTTTTCAGGCGATTGTCTCAGGTAGGGTACAGTTTTTGCGGGACAAGATGACGGTTGAATTGATACCATTTTGGGGTAATTACGCCTTTTTGATCGCCTGCTATTACACTTTTTGTGAGGGAAGAGGGGAAAAAATGGCTATTTTGGCATAGTTTTTAAAAAAATTTTTTTACAGCATTCGCCTGGGGGGCCATCTCATGTAATATTTTTATAGAGCAGGTTGTTACGGACGCAGCGATACCCAATATGTCCAACTTTTTTATTGTTGGAAAGTTTTACACATTAGATGCATTTTGAACAGAATAAAATATTTTTTTTTGTGTTGCCATTTTCAGAGAGCCATATTTTTTTCAGTTTTCAGGCGATTGTCTCAGGTAGGGTACAGTTTTTGCGGGACAAGATGACGGTTGAATTGATACCATTTTGGGGTAAATACGCCTTTTTGATCGCCTGCTATTACACTTTTTGTGAGGGAAGAGGGAAAAAAATGGCTATTTTGGCATAGTTTTTTTTATTTTTTTTTTACAGCATTCGCCTGGGGGGCCATCTCATGTAATATTTTTATAGAGCGGGTTATTACGGATGTGGCGATACCTAACATGTTTATGTATTGTGTGTTTTTTTATTTTTAATCAATTTTTTTAACTTTTTTTTTAACTTTTTTTTTTTTTTTTTCACTTTCTTGACTCAGATCCACTTGGTTCTTCAAGAACCAGTGGGTCTGGTATTTTACAATACACTGCAGTACACTGTATAGTGTACTGCAGTGTATTTTCTTATAGCCTGTTCAAGCTCCTGCCTTTAGCAGGAGCTTGAACAGGCTTCCATGGCAAGCCAGACGAAAGCGTCTGGTTGCCATGGTAACCATCGGGACGCTGCCACAGCAGAGCAGCGTCCCGATGGAAGGGAGAGGGAGCTTCCTCCCTCTCATCTGCCCACACCATCGGCGCTGCCAGCGCACCGCAGCGCCGATGGGAGAGGGAGGGAGCGCTCCCTCCCTGTTAACCCCTTCCATACAGCGGTCCCTACGGACCGCGGCATGGAAGGGGTTAAACTGCTGACATCGGTGCCAGCACCGATGTCAGCAGTTTCAAGCAGAGTATCAGCTGTATGCTGATACTCTGCTTGAATACCGCTCGGCCATCCTGAGAAATAATTGCGGGCGGCACTCGCGGCAGCCGCCCGCACATTACAAGTCTCCCCCCCGCCGCCCATCTGCCCACCCATGTGCCCACAGCCAATCAGGGGGGCGGGGGGGACACCCTGACCTCCCCCTAAATACTGACACTCGGCGGGGATTCGCTAGAATAGCGCTATCCCCGCCGAGTACCCCTTGCCTGCTGTGAATGGCTGGTCTGAATAGACCAGCCATTCACAGCGATCGCCTTTATGGGGGGTGCACGGCACCCCCCGAGGCCTTAACTATGGGTGGCTGGGTGTCTTAAACAGCACCCATTACAGCATGTAACCCCCCCTGCACTGAGCAGGGGGGGTTTACATGCAGGGCGTACCGGTACGCCCTGTTGCACTAAGTACCTCGTGCCCAGGACGTACCGGTACGCCCATTGTCGCCAAGGGGTTAAAAGATTGAAAAGTCATATGTACCCCAGAATGTTACCAATAAAAACTACAGCCTGTCCTGCAAAAAACACGCCTTCACACTAGAGATGAGCGAATCGATTTGTCGATTCATTGATTCGTATCGAATCTTGGGATTTTTTAGCTGCGAAGCGAATCTGAACATTAGGTGATTCGCTTCGGCTTTGTACGCATTCGCTACGTAGTTTGTCCAATAAATTATACGCTATTGCTACGTATAAGTTTCTGTATACGCTGTTGCGTACGATTTCAATTCATTAGCGAAATTTTACTGTTAGTTCGTTTATCGTGCGCAAAAGCCCGGGAAGAAAGTGTTCACCTGACCTAATGGGCAGGGCTTGCTCTGATTGGCTCAGGCTCGGTAAGCCAGTGACGCATCACTTCTGCTGCGACTGCTGAGACGAGCAGAAGCACTGTGTGTAAAGTTCTGAGACTCTGAGACCTGTTTTGTGAAAATTGGGGTGTAATTGCTCTGGGAATCCATATTACAGATATCAGGAATACTGCAGGGCAAGTGCAGGACCTGTGCAGGGCTAGTATTTAATCAAGCAGGGAGAGAGAGACAGGGAGAGACAGGGAGAGACAGTGAGATACAGGGACAAAGACCAGCTGCAGGGCCACAGAGTGAATTGAAAAATGTCTGGAATGAATAAGCAAAAGGGGTCCAGTTCCAGCGAGACTTTGAGCTTTAAAAAAAGGAGAAGGTGGGACAGGGCAGCAGTGCCAAAAGACCTGTAGCTGGAGCATCTACTAGTAGTATTTGCAATACTTGGCCGTTGTTCCACCAGGCTAACCCACCGAGGCGCAAAATTGTAGTGGAGGAGAAAGTAGATGAGGTAGTGGAGTGGATGGCACGCTCATCTCAGTCTCAGCCGGATGATCTGCTGTCATCTGCTGATACAGTATCCATATGTAGCCAGGGGTCAGACTCGTCCAGCTCCACCATTCCACTCAAGCAAACCCCTTCATTTTCTGCCACCTCTCGGGCTTCAGTGCTCCCTCCTAGTGGTGTCCCTTCTGCAATTTCTAAAAAAAGAAGCCACCGAAGCCCACCTTATAATCCGGCGGTTATAGAGGACAGCCTTCCTGAGGATTTCTTAGAGGGCAGTCAGAGTTTGGACTGCCAGGAATTGTCAGTTGGTGGGGAACAGCCTAATTTGCATTCCCAAAAATGTGTTGTGGAGGAGTCTGATGATGAATCTGATGTGTTAAACCGGAGGACCTGAGAAGCGGATTGGGCTGGTGAGGAGGATTTGAGCTCAGAGGAGGAGGGTGGTACTAGTAGTGGCAGCGGCGAGTTAGGCCCAGGGCTAGTGCTTCCCTGGGAACTAGCAAGACCCCAAATATAGTGGGGGCGGCACCAGGGTGTAAGCATGCAAGGGCTACAAGCTTGGCCAGCTGTGGAGGGCGCACGTCGGGTGTGTGGAAGTATTTGACCACTCTGCCGGGGGATAGCAGTATGGCCATGTGTAATTTGTGCAAACAGAAATTGAGCCGTGGGAAAGCCACAAATGTTGGGACCACTGCTCTGTGGAACCATTTGAAGCGGCGTCATGCTGGCAATTTAGAGCAGGCCATTAATACTAAAGAGCTGGTTACTTCTCCCGGGGTCCCTTCTGTCAGGCAGGCCGCATCCAGGGCCATAGCTCAGGTGTCGGGTGCTGTGGTAAATCTTTCTTATAATGGGAATACTAGCGAGCGCTTCCATGATGGAAGCGCTCACTAGCCTGCAGGAGGAGGGGGAGTGAAGCGCTGGTAGCGCTGTACAGTACTTACCCCTCCTCCTGCTTGCCGTCGCTGCTGTGTCCTGACTGCCTGCAGCGTCAGGACGTACAGAGCGCCCTCTGACCTGACGCTGCAGGAGGTCAGGTGACTTCAGCGCGGGCCCCTGGAAGAGGAGAGAGCGGGGACACAGCCAGGACCAGAGGTAAGTTGTTTTTTTTTTCTTGTCTGATCTGAGGTCTGAAGTGGGGGCCAAAAAGGGATCTGGACAGAGTGGGGGATCTGAAAAGGTGGGGACAGAATGGGGGGATCTGAAAAGTGGCAACAGAATGGGGGCATCTGAAATGGTGGGACAGAATGGGGGGGTTCTGAAAAGTGGCAACAGAATGGGGGGATCTCAAATGGTGGGACAGAATGGGGGGACATCTGAAATGGTGGGACACAATGGGGGGGGATCTGAAATGGTGGGACAGAATGGGGGGATCTGAAATGGTGGGACAGAATGGGGGGTCTGAAATTGTGGGACAGAATGGGGGGGGGTCTGAAATGGTGGGACAGAATGGGGGGATCTGAAATGGGGGGACAGAATGGGGGGGTCTGAAATGGTGGAACAGAATGGGGGGGTCTGAAATGATGGGACAGAATGGGGGATCTGAAATGGTGCAACACAAAGGGGGGGGTCTGAAATGGTAGAACAGAATCGGGGGGGATCTGAAATGGTGGGACAGAATGGGGGGATCTAAAATGGTGGGACAGAAATGGGGACCAGAAAGGGGGGTCTAAAATGGGGGCCACAAAAGGGGTTCTGATATGGGGCCAGAAGGGGGGGGTCTGACATGGGCCCCAGAAGGAGAGTTCTATATGGGGGCCACAAGAGTATGATATGGGGCCAGAAGGGGGGGTATGATTGGGGATCTAATTAGGGGTCTGAAGGAGGTCTGATTAGGGGCCTGAAGGGTCTGACTAGGGGTCTAGAGGGGTCTGGAGGCCTAATGAGGGTCTGATAGGGGGTCTGGAGGTCTAATGAGGGTCTGATTGGGGCTTTGGAGGTCTAATGAGGGTCAGATAGGGGGTCTGGGGGTCTAATGAGGGTCTGATTGGGGCTTTGGAGGTCTAATGAGGGTCAGATATGGGAGTTTGGAGGTCTAATGGGGGTCTGGAGATGGGGGGGTCTCATCTGGGGTTTGATATGGGGATCTGATCTGAAAGGTAAGGGGGGTACTGTTTTTCTGTGTGGTGCCAGTATTTTCAGGGGGGCTGTTTCTGTAGTATAGTATGGGGGCGGGCAGGGTGAGATGAGAGGATGATGGAAAAGTAGGAAAGTAAGATGTCTGTTTGTTGAACTCTTCAGAGACAAGGCATGGCTGAAAGAAGTCACCATGGCGGTCTGGTCTGACAGAAGAAGAGGAAAGAAAACGTCATCAGAGAAGAGAAGCGAAGTCACTGGATGTAAGAGGTACATATGTGGCGCTGTATGACCCTGTATGCTCTGTAGTGCTGTATGAAATGTTTTCCAAGTCTGTCTTTGAAGGGGTTGTCTTTTTTTTTTTTTTGTACGAGCGCTGCCCTCTCTGCTCTGTTTACTGCTCTTCACTGCAAATTCTATGGCGAGCAGGTGAACAGAGCAGAGAAAGCAGCTCTCATATGAGCTCTGCTCTCTCTTCAAACAGCTGATCGTCAGGGTGCCGGAGGACCCCAGCCGATCTGATATTGATGACCTATAGTGAGGATAGGTCATTAGTAGTAAAAAGAGGATAACCCCTTTAACAGTAGGACTGGAGGGAAGGGATTAGGTTGAGAATTTGGCATGGGGGGGGCGTTTCAATATTTGCCTTGGGCATCAGAAAAGCTAGGTGCACCAGCGGCAGGTGGGGGGGGGTACAGACTGAGGGTAGTTGGGTGTATGGGGATGGTGGGGTAATTGTGCGGGGGTTAATTGGCTTGGCAGAGGACCATTTTCAGTATCCAGGGGGTTGGGGGGGGAGGATAGGTCACTGTAATAAGTCCAGGAGGAGGCTACTATGGGAGGTGGGGTAACAAGGCTACTATGGGGTTGGGGGGCTACTGAGGAGAGACTACTATGCTACTGTGGGGGGAGGAGGCTACTATGGGGGGTGAGGGGGCTACTATGGGGGGTGGGGTAATGAGGAGAGGCTACTATGAGGTGGGGGGGTGAGAAGAGGCTACTATGGGGGGTGGGGTAACGAGGAGAGGCTACTATGAGGTGGAGGGGTGAGAAGAGGCTACTATGGGGGGTGGGGTAACGAGGAGAGGCTACTGGCTACTATGAGGTGGGGGGTGAGAAGAGGCTACTATGGGGGGTGGGGGTAACGAGGCTACTATGGGGTGGGGGGGACTGAGGAGAGGCTACTATGCTACTGTGGGGTGAGGGGGCTACTATGGGGTGGGGGGCTGAGGAGAGGCTACTATTTGGGGGCGTGGGGGAATGGGTCACGTTGGGGGGGGGCGTCATCACAGGGAGTGCCTAGGGCAGCATGAACCCTAAATATGGCCCTGCGCCCACTGACAGTAGCTGCAGCATGGGCACGTCTTTGAGTCTGTGTGTAGGAGGAGGAAGCGCTAACTATGAAGGGGCATATAAGGGCTTTCTTTCGAACTAGCGCATTTGCATGACACAAATGGGAGAACGGCCAACACCATTAACAATAATGACTAGAATACCTTCACTTAAGTTGTTTGGGTCGAGAGTTAGAGGCGTTGCCTAGCATGAAACAAAATTACTGCAGCGCACTACGCACAACCACATTGTCCTTCTATACTTTTTTTCATTATTTGCAGTGACTGCTGGTATATATACAATACAGTACACTAATTTTTTTACATGTTTTTACTTATCAAATATTTTGTTACTCACCCTGCCGTATCTCTGAATTTCAGATCGGACCATTTCCGCTGGATCTGGCCCGCGGTCCGCACGGTGTGGAAACGATGCGCAGGCCTTGGATCACCTGCTGGATCACATCCTTCTTATGCTGGTTTGGATGGCGGTGTGTGCCATCGTAATCCTCTCTGTCCATTACCCGGATCAGGAATTTCAGCTCTTCAGAGCTAAATTATGAGGATCGCCTGGATGCCATTTTTGAATATTCGCTCTGCCTCTGAGGAGTGCACGCCGCAGCCTCTCATCCTGCGTGCCTGCGTATTACGTAATCGCATAGACAATAGTACGCTGAGTATTCGTACGCTATTTGCGTACATCTTCTAAGAAGTTGCGTACATTTTTTAAATGAACGTTCATTATTAGTGCGCGAATGTTCACTAATAGCACATAATAACGTATATTTTGTACGCAAATACAACGAATCTATTCGTCGAACATACGAATCTTAGGAAAACTTCGGCGAATGTTTGGCGAATAATTTTTTGAATGATTCGCTCATCTCTACTTCACACAACTACGTTGGTGAAGGAAAATACAATTTATTTTTAATTTAAAAAAGTGATTTAAAATCAGAAAAGCTATATAAATTCGGTATCGCCATAATCGCAGAATAAAGTTATCATATCATATATGCTGTATGGAGAACCCCATACAAAAATAAAAAAAAACACTGACAATGGCAATTTTTGCCCACCTCACCTCCCCAAAAATGAAATAAAAAGAGATCAAAAAGTCATAGTTACCTCAAAATGGTACCAATACAAACGACAGGACATCCTGCAAAACATAAGCCCTCAGACAGCTATGTTGGCAGAAAAAAATATTATGGATATTAGCATATGTTAATGAAAAATAAAAATTTTTTAAATAAAAAAAATATTTTATGATGCAAAATTAGTAAGATTGTCCAGCAAAAAATGAGCCCTAACATACTTTAGTCAACAACAAAAAAAGTCTGCATGCAAAAATCTTCCTCTGAGCAAAAACTTAAGGGACACCATTATAGTCTATAGGGTCCGTAGGCTCCGTTCGGTTCAGTTATGTGCCAAATCCATCCTTTCCGTTCTTCTGCTCCTGTAATGGAGCAGGAGAATGGAAAGGCTGAGCGGTGATGTGCACTAAGTAACTGTCAGGGACTGGAAGTCTGCACAAGCTGCTGAGTCTTAGTGTTTTATGAAAATAAAAAAGTAATTGTTTAAATGTTTAAAATGTTTAAAAGTTTTAAAAAGTCCCTTCCCCTCATGAAGCCATATATTATTGTAAAAATCAGAAAAAAATAGACATATTTGGTATCATAATGTCGTAACTAATGTAGTGTGAAAATTTGATTAGTTGAAAAGCCGAATTTCCTTGTGCTTCGTGGTAGAAAATGGATTTTCCCTGAATGGCGCTAAAAATATATATCTCCTCCATTTCAGCGTGAAGAGCCGTCCGCCGCCATCTTGATTGAAGATCTCACATGGGCTATGCGAGATTTTCAATTAAGATGGTGGCGGGCGGCTCTTCACGATTAAACAGACGAGATAAGTATGATTTTTAAAATTTTTTTACATTTTTTTTATTTTACACTGCATTATTACTGCCAGATGCTGCAATCAGCAATGAACCAGGCATCTGAGGGGTACAATGACAGGGGTGGGGGGGGCAGAATGTGCAATCACCGCTACCTGTCATTGCACCCACTACTTACAAAGAAATGTAATTTGCCACAAAGCAATTTTTTTTGTCAAATTCGTGTGCATAAGGCCTAAAACGAGAAATTCACATTTAAAAAATTCCTAATTTTGCCAAATATTCTGTACATTTTGGATTTTTTTATATAAATAAAGGTCATACCAACCCAAATTTTCAAGTAACGAAAAAACATTCTCAGAACCACTTGGATAAGTAGAAGCATTTCAAGAGATTCAGCAAAACTTGTATTCTTGTTGTATTCTTGTTATACTTTTATATTCCTGCTCATTCTGGGTTATGAAGTAAAGGGTTTGGTATTATCAATGATTAACAGCTATCTGTATATACACAGTCCTAGAGTAAAGGCTGCCAAATTCTGTTAGTACCGCCTCCTTGACTACAAAGTCCTGAATGAGCCAGAATTCAAATGAATAAATTATGAGTTTTACTGAATCTTTTCCCATAAAACTAAATATCAGCTCCTATCTGCTCAGCTCATCCTGGTCTAAAACATGATACGTGCAGATTGCACTGTAATTTATGGTGACAGGTTCCCTTTAATGAAGTAAAATGTGTTTAACTGGCTTATTGATGCATTAAAATGTGTTAAATTAAACTGGTATACTGACGTAGTAAACTTCTGAATTAAACTGCATTAAATGCATTGAAGTAACCACCTAACAGTCACATTGAAATTGGAAAAACAGTCCCAAAAAAGTCCGTTTTTTATTTTAAATTTATTTGTCTTATGTACATAAAGTTATCGTTTAATACAGGTGCCTTAAGTGTTTATTTAACCCCTTACTGACCCAGCCAATTTTATCCTTAGTAACCAGAAGAATGTTTTTCTCCTCTGTATTCCAGTGGGCATAACTTTTTCATTTTATTTCATTGTAGCTTTGTGACACCTTTTAATTTTTGCAGGATGTTTTAGATTTCCTAGAAAATATTTTGAAGCACATATTTTTAGCATTAAATTTATATTGTCTGCAAAATGCAGAAGTTTGGGTGAATAAGTGGGTTCTGTTGTTGAATGGATAGGTAGTGGGACATGGGAAGAATGTGAGAAGGCATGGGAACTGAAGCACAGAAGGCATATCAATTTATTACTAAAGAAAGAGGACTGGGTTAAAAGGGTTTTCTGAGAATAATGCCATTTGACCCAGTGCCAGCATATTAATGCCATACAATGTGTTGAATAAAACTGGTGTATTGATGCTCCAGTATGCTAAAGATTCATACCTACCTGCTCCCCAACGCTCCAGTTCTCCACATTGCCTCCATGCATGCTGCATGAGCACAAGCAGCATGTCACCGCTGAAGCCAGTCATTGGCTGCAGCAGTGCACAGGACCATGCCCAGGTAGTGCCATAAGAAAACAGTGCAGGAACTAGAAGATTGAGATACTGGAAACAGTGCAGATGATCAGAGGGGTGGGGAGCAGAAAAGTATGAATCCTTAGCTTAGCTGTTGGCATCTCTCTATTACTAGAGAACCCCTTTAAGAAAAATGGAGCACACTTCAGTAAGAACAGAGAGATGGAGAGGAGGTATGGGAGAGGACCACAATGTACTTTACTACCCCGCATGGACCTGGGGTGAGTGGAGGCACTGCATTGTTTGGCAAATAACTCCTTAGGAATCCTCTGTCCCAGGTTTATTTTACTTTATTTAATCTCCTAATAACTAGCAGCTCCCCTGCACTTAAACTGTGACCTTAGCAGTGTTTGGTCAAAGCAAGATAAATATTTTCTTTTTGTACACCCACAGCTCAGGGGAATCCGTGTAGTATACATGTACTATGATATCAGCAGTTGTGTTTCACATGCTTCACATTTGACAATGTTTGGTAACAGGAATGGACCTTACCATTCCATTCCTCCCCTCTTTGTAGCAGTGGGCTGGTCCGACTTCCTGCCAACGGTGGAGCTGAGCTAGGAAGAGTCAGTTTAAGGATGTAGTGAGTGAGGAGTGAGGGAGAATGTGATGAGTGAGGAGTGAGGGAGAATGTGATCCATCTCCAGCTCCTCCAGGCCCCAGAGGCAGCTTATCTTTGAGGACCACTACTCCAGAGAGCCTGCAGGGTCCTAGGCCACAGAAGATGTGCAAGCTACAATGTATTAAAGTCAGCAGAGTGATCAAGAATCTGCACTATCAAGACTCCACTGCAAAAGTGGTGGGAAAGACATTAAGACACAATCACGAGAGTCGGGACAGGAATAGCTAGAGGCCTACATCATTCAGCAGACATCTTCAGTCAGAGGTGCAGAATAAAGCCATAAGAAAAGGACACCCAAGCCTCAGCTAGAAAGTTTCTGAATGTCATATTTGCAGCATTGCCAGCCACCATACCCCATCATCTGGGCAGAGAGAAATTGAACTTTGTATGAGCTGCTGATGAATGTGCTGTTATCAGTTTTTGCATTCATTGAATGAAGAAGTTATTTGTTCAATCATCTCTGTCTGGTTCCTTTCATCATTAAACTGCAATGGACCCCAGGGAGCGACAGCCTGAGCTAGGACAACGTAACACTACAACACTACATCAGGTCCTCTACCACTCCCATCCTCTAAACTGGCTCCCATAGGGGCTTGCTGCATACTCCATTATTAATGAATAAAGTAGAGGCTTTTGTGTATGCCTTGTGTATACTTCTTTTATATGATGTGCAATATGTGTGTTGTCTGTAGGGTGGCCACCTGCTTCATCCCAAAAAGGAGGACATTTTAGGCCACACCCCCAACCTGCCAAACCACACCCCCAACCTGCTAAACCATGCCCCTCTCCCAGTAAGTGCCCGGCAAAAAAAAAAAAAAAGAGAGGAAAACCTTAAAGGGGTTGTCAGGGTTCAGAGTTGAACCCAGATGTACCCTTAATTTCACCCAGGCAGCCCGGCAAGGGCAAGGGTTCTTCTGTTCAGAATTACACACTGCACTGCTTTACCGCTGCCGTTTTACTGGCCGGCGGGCATTCTGTATCTAGCAGTGCCGGAGTCAGTGAATTCCAGCAGGCTGTTCTCTGCTGGAACAGCCTGCCAGAATCACTAACTCAGATGTGAAAGTAGCCTAATACAGCGCCACATACCTCTTACATCCAGTGACATCTTAGATGTAGACATTCTGTGTCCTCAATCTTCTCCATTCAGACCAGACCGCCATGATGATTTCTTTCAGCCATCTCTTCTCTCTGCGGAATTTGACAGACAGACATCTTAGTTTCCTACTTTTCCATCATTCTCCCACCTTCTTGAACACCCCATCCTGCCACCCCCAATACTCAGACACTGTGCTCCACAGATAGTACTTCCTTTAGTAATTATTGGCACACAGTGCTCTAAAAAAAATAACTTCGCTACTAAAGTGTAACCAAAATGTTCCCCAAAAATAACTGTGCTAAGCTGATAGCGTGACAGGGTGCCCACCACAATAATAGTGCTCCCCAAAGTCCCAATAGAAATAATTAGTGCCACCAGTAGAGTCAATGTCCCCATAATGCCCTCATAATGTGTACCAATGCCCACTGTGTGCCCAAAAAAAATCTTAGTGCCCCCAGTTGAGCTACATAGTTCCCTATAATTTGTGCCAGTATAAAATACTCCTAAATAGTGCCCCCATAGTGCTCCTCCCCTTGTCCCCATGGTGCCGGACATAAGGTGCCAGTATAAAATGCCCCCATAATGTGTGCCCCCATAATGTGTGCAGTATAAAATGCCCCCCTCAGACCTCAGATCAGGGTCTTGTGCCCCTCTCAGACCTTAGATCAACATCTTCTGCCCCCATCAGACCTCAGATCAGCAGAATGTGCCCCCATCAGACCTCAGATCAGCAGAATGTGCCCCCATCAGACCTCAGATCAGCCCGCTGTACCCCATCTGACCTCAGATCAACACAATGTGCCCCCATCAGACCTCACATCAGGCTACTGTGCCCCCATCAGACCTCAGATCAGCCCACTGTGCCCCCCATCAGACCTCAGGTCAGCGTCTTGTGCCCCCATCAGACCTCAGGTCATCGTCTTGTGCCCCATCAGACCTCAGGTCAGCGTTTTGTTCCCACATCAGACCTGAGATCAACACAATGTGCCCCCATCAGACCTCAGGTCAGCGTCTTGTGCCCCCATCAGACCTCAGATCAACACAATGTGCCCCCATCAGACCTCACATCAGGCTACTGTGCCACCATCAGACCTCACATCAGGCTACTGTGCCCCCATCAGACCTCACATCAGGCTACTGTGCCACCATCAGACCTCACATCAGGCTACTGTGCCACCATCAGATCTCACATCAGCCCACTGTGCCCCCATCAGACCTCAGGTCAGCGTCTTGTGCCCCCATCAGACTTCAGATCAGCGTCTTGTGCCCCTTCAGACCTCAGGTCAGCGTCTTGTGCCCCATCAGACCTCAGGTCAGCGTCTTGTGCCCCATCAGACCTCAGATCAGCATCTTGTGCCCCCTTAGACCTCATATCAGGGTCTTGTGCCCCCATCAGACCTCAGATCAGGGCCTTGTGCCCCCATCAGACCTCAGGTCAGCGTCTTGTGCCCCCTCAGACCTCATATCAGGGTCTTGTGCCCCCATCAGACCTCAGATCAGGGTCTTGTGCCCCCATCAGACCTCAGGTCAGTGTCTTGTGCCCCATCAGACCTCAGATCAGCGTCTTGTGCCCCATCAGACCTCAGATCTTGTGCCCCCCTCAGACCAGCGTCTTGTGCCCCCCCTCAGACCTCAGATCAGCCCACCCAGCCACTTTAAAAAAAACATACTTACCTGTTCTGTTCTATGCTGCCGCTGCCATCAGGTTCCCCGCTCCAACTGACTTGCCTGCCGGCGCACACTATGACCTGACGCAGCGTCAGGTCATAAAGCGCGCCGGCAGGGAAGACAAAAACAGGACGGATGGCCACCCTAGTTGTCTGCCATCTTGTTTCCTTCTTCTCCTCAAATATGGTTTCCTTAACCTACTTTTACCATCATGCCTGGGTTTATAGAGGCAGAGAGGTGGAGTCTCATCACACTGCAATGCTCTGAGTCCCCTGTAAGGGCAGCCATAGGAGAACAGTCACACTGTCTGTCTATCCTCTCTACCCTGTCATCTCTGTCTCTCTGCTGTCAGCTCTTACATGCAGAAGGCAGGAAGAGCAGTGTGAAGCTACATCTCCTAGAATGACACTGGAGAGTCAGAACACACAAAAATAATACAGGCAGTGTCAGTCAGTAGGTTTATATACCTGCAGATTAGGGATGAGCGTACTTTTGAAAAGTTCGGTTCGGTTCGGCGAATTTTCTTGAAGTTCGGATTCGTACGAACCGAACCTAAAACGAACCTTGCTATAACGGCTGAATAATTGCTGCAACAATAATGGGAGTCTGGTAGGGTATAGTTTCGTTTACTTGCAGTTGCTATTCCAATGAAAAAAGTAGAAAAAATCAAAGTGACTTCAACAACGGCGACGCAAAATATACGCATATTTGAGAATTTAAACTAATGCGTACGCTAATGCGAACATTCATAATAAAGTAACGAACATACAGTGTAGCGTTGTCAAAGGTACGCTACTTAACTGAATATGTACGCATTAGCGTACAAATACACTGCGTCTGCGAACATTCCTACTCCAGTAACGAACATACAGTGTAGCGTTGTTAAAAGTACGCTACTTGACGGAATACGTACGCATTAGCGTACAAATCTTTAGCGTACTATTCGTACTATTCGTACGTACGTACGGACGCACGACGTAGAGGCCTAGCGATGGCAAGAAGAGCAGCTGCTTTTAGCTCAGAGGAGCTCAAATACATGGTCCGTGTCATGGACCGGGAGAACTATGATGGCCCACACCGCCATCAACATGTGCACAAAAAGGAGGTAATAGAGGTGGTGATCCGAGGCCTCCTACATATGCAATGACCGGGGTGTGCGGTTGCTACGGGGGCGACCCTTTCCCCCTCCAGGGCCCTCTAAGGTGTTTTCCCTTTAAGTGTCCCAGTGGTAGGAGTGCCAAGGGGATTTAGGCCACTCACGTCTTTAGTGGTGTTGTCACGGTGTTCCTACCTCGTGAGACGAACAGGCCCCAGGCGGTGGCTCCGGCTGCAAAAAATTTACTAGTAGTAGTAAATGAGGGTCTTCCGGTGGGAATGATGCGCAGACTTGTATGAATGGTCCAACGTAGTTTTATTAACTGATCTTGGTAGGCAGATAACAAGTTTCATTCCTCAACTTGGTGTCCAGCAAGTGCAGCTTTTACTTATACTTGGCAGATGCTTGGAAATTCAGGTTTCAGGCTTCCTATTCTAAGCTGAGGTTACCACTTAAGTCTGGCTTCCCTTGAGAGTATTGTTGTGCCTTATTGCAGGCTATCTTACTCTTTCTTTAGGGTACAGCAGAGCTGAAGGTGCTCCACTGACCTTCACATGTCCTCCCTGTACAGGGGACAACTCCCACACTCAAACTGTCTTAACTGTCATTTCCTCTCACTCTGCAGGAAGTTGGAAGAGATTAACTTCTCTCCAACAGAGGGGGTCAGAATGGACTAAGGACTGTACCATTCTGATAAAACTACATCTGAATCTGCCATAGTATTTACTGACACCTGCTGGTACACCAGGTACATTACATGGGAAACAGTTGCATAACATTGAATATAATACATATTAATGCTGGTGATGACATTAATGCACGGAATTACGTTTTCAAAGTAACATACAGATAGAAGCTGGTTATGAAGAGTTGTAACACTACTCTGGGGTGTTACATTCCCCCTTACTTAAAGTCAAGCCGTCCTCGGCTTGTGCTTAGGATTAGCATACAGGATTAGGATATAGAAAATCTTACAGGGAATCCAATAAGTACCATGTGCTGCACGAAATAGATACATATAAATGACATTACATACATATATAGACAATTGAGCTACTATGTTGGTACGTTCCTGCCTTGTGAGTAGGGTGTCCGATCTCTGTTATCCCCTCTCAGCAGACGAACAACCTATGTAAACTGCACTAAGCAACCATTTCTGACTGACTCTGAATATTCTGGCCATGAATACCAAAGAAAGCATGGGGGTGTCTTCACTCTGTAATCCCACCATTGTGAAATGATAAGCCCGCAAACAGAAGGGTGGCTTCATTCTGTAATCCCTTCAAAGCACCAAGGCCTTATAATGCTTTACGCTTTGTCACCTTGATGTCTATCTGTAGCTACAAGTTATTTTTTCCTGGAGGCGGTGCACGAGGCCTCAGGACATAGTGAACTAGGAGGAGGAAATCTGCCAGTCCTGCCATAGTTCTAGTGAGAGACTATTCTCTCCTGACACATATAAGACACATCTATAGCAGCGAGGATAACCCTGAAGGAATAAAGAGAAAACAACTGCTTGTGACTCTAACACCTGGCTACCATGAACCGCTAGTGTGAATGTCCTCAGAGGCAGTGCTAGATGAGCTTAAATACTGAGATTACATCTGCTTGTGGCTCTGACACCTGGTTACCATGAACCGCTAGTGTGAAATGCCCTCAGAGGCAGCATGAATATCTGAGGTAGAGACAAGTAAGGTGCTAACTATCTGGCTAAGTGCATGACCATACATTAAAGTGCATTAGAGGACACATTGTGGTACCTGCAAAGAAACACACACAATGGGCAATATTCTTGAACGTTGCTGAAATCTAAAAACATTAGTGCAAACATTTAAGTGCAAATATTTTAAAGGCATAATGTACGCATTTTCATACATTAAATAAGCATGTATATGCATCAACTATTACTGGGATAATATAGTAGACCCATGGATACATTTAAGTCCATCTTTTCTTCTTCTTTGGCTTGAGACTGGAACAAAGTCACAAGTGCTATTCAAATTTGTAATCCACATGGGTAATAAAATGGGTAATAAAGGTTTCTTGAAAAAGTCCTTTTTAAAAGTGATTTCCCAACAACCTGAAAAGGGGGGAAAAAGGAATATGGTGCGCAAACATGGCGCAACTGGGATTGTTGCAGATGGGGGGAGTCCTAACCCACGTGTCCTCCCAGATGAGACCAAAATAGGGCAACATGAGGCCAAAACAGGGCAACAACTAAAACACAGCCAATCAGGTTCTCACCCTTTCAGGCTCAGTCCACGGGGTGGCTCCCATTAGTCTGGATGGTGCTTGTATGCAGCAGGCTAGTGCAGGCTCCTTCTATTGGAAGGCCTGCCAGTCCTCCTCACTGCTACTTGAGCTGAAGGACATTAGAGGGCGCTCCTGCCTCGAATAAGCGGCCCAATAAGCGGCAGCCATTCCCCGGCGTCCTCTCCGTGATGGGACCGGTTTGGGGGTCCTGCATGCCGATGCTGAAGCCTCTCCTACCTTCGCCTCCTGGCCGGATCCTCTTGCCGGTACGACGGGGGTCAGACACTCCGGCTGTAGTGGTTCCTGCAGGGGTCTCCCACGGGCGGCGCTCATGGCGGCTTCGATTTGCCAGGGTAATCTAGCATGTACCACGGTGGGCTGGAAATTGAAGGTGGCGGTGACCAACTCTCCCACCTGCATTGTAGGTGGAGGCGGTAGACCCGGGATCAGGGGTTCCGGCTGACGGGTAGGCTCCTCTTTTGCCTGCGGGCATCAGCAGCAGGCAAGCGATGCGGCTCCATGCTGTCCGTCGACTCCTCTTCCCACTCTTCTGGGGGCCATGCAGGCCTCGCTGGACGGGTCAGTACCTTTACGCCTGTTGCGAATGGTCCTTGAAGAGACTTCATGGGCGTATAGATCACGTATTCTCCCGCGTGCAAATTGTGACGGCTTGGGGGTAAGTACCCTCTTTTCACCGACCGGCGATTCACATAGAGTTCCTCGGCGGTTTCCTCGTCAGTTATGAAGCCTACGCCTCTCTCGACACTGAACCATAGAACGGTGCCCCGTCTTCTCTCCAGTACGGGATCTCCGGTACGGGGGTGTTCTAGGACCTGTACCACCCACTCCTCCACGCATCTCTTGTACTCCCAGAGGGTGAGGGCCTTTGCGGTCACTGCTTTGGGCACCATGGGGTTCTGCCGTAGCGAGTAATCTCTTTTCCGGGGCGGCGGAGCGGGAGCTGCAGCTGCAGCCGCCTCCACCGCACCAGCCGGCGCGGCGGGTGTTTTCTTGAGGCTTCTCGGGCTGGGAGTCTCGGTTCCACTGTGCCCAGTATATTTCCTCTGGCTTCTCCTTAAGCTCATAAGGGTCAGTGCCCCAAACCATTCCGCCCCAGTCAGGGCCACGTTGGCGAGAAGCCATCTTCCTTGCGTCCTCTCTCGCGCTGACTGGATCTCGAGCCGGAGGCGGAGTAAAGGGGGTGGAGTCTTTGCTCTCAACGCTCCCCACAGTAAGTTCCTGGCGGGCTGGATTGCATTTTCCCGCGCTACAGGGGGGCGTGCCATGGTTTTCCCGCTCTTGAGGGGGCGGTGTCTTTCGCTAATGTGTATGCATTTTATGAATTCTAACGCATTAGCGTACGCATTAGCGTACGCATTGGCGTACATTCTCAATGAATATGCGTATATTTGGCGTCGCCGTTATTTTAACCAGATTCGTTACGAACTTGATCAAAATTCGGTTCGGTGACGAACCGAACTTTTGGGAAAGTTCGTAACGAATCTGGTTCGTTACAGTTCGGTTCGCTCATCCCTACTGCAGATAATCACGGTAAACACTCACCTACTATATATCTGCACTCCTGGTCATATAGATAGGCATTATATCTTAGCAGAATACAGAAGAATATGACGGGTGAGGAGAGGAGGCACTGAGAGCTGCTAGGAGGGATTTGATTGGAGATTATTTCATCCTATAGTTCACGCAGAGAAACTGCTGGGAGACTGATCACTACTGTCTACGTATTAGAGGAAGTTCTGGGCTGGTGGTCAGACTGGAGATCACATGACCAGGTTCTCATAATGAAAAGGTGCAAAATGTATAGATGCAACTGGGATGGGGGGAAATACCTGTTTCAGGAAATACCTGAATGAGCAACCAGGAGTCAAATGAACAAACACCTTGGGTGGGATCAGTGGCGTAGCTACCAGGGAAGCAGGGGAAGCAGCTGTTTCGGGGCCCGAAATCAGAAGGGGTCGGGAACACTCACTGTACTTGGTCAAACCGGGCCCCTGTCAGAGCAGCTGACTTCCCCTGCACCAGGTCCAGAGTCCTGCACTTTTCACCCCTGACACTGACCTGGACATCAGTGACTTTGCGCCGCCTCTCCCGAGCATCAGGACGGTCCGATGTGGGCGGATCTATCATAGCCACGCCCCTTTCCTACCCGCAATTCTTGCAGCCTGAACCTTACATACCCAGCATGCTGAACATCAGTTGGATTGCCACAACTGCGCCAGTGATGTAAGTGACAGGGGAACTGGGGTTGTATTCAGCTTTCCCAGACTGTCCTCATGTCTCTGCACATGTGACATGCAGTACAGTAGGAAAGCTGGGTGACATTACATCATGAGATGTCATCCAGCTTACCTGCTATCCTGCATGGCACAAGTGCAGAGGCATTAGAGCATGGGGGGAGGCACAGCAGGAAAGCTGGGCATCTATATATGTATATTATGTGTACATCCATGTATGTGAACAGTGTGTGTATGAGTGTATCCATGTATGTGGAGAGTGCGTGTATGAGTGCGTCTATGTATATGGTGAGTGCATGTATGTGGAGAGTGCATCTATGTATGTGGAGAGTGCGTCCATGTATGTGGAGAGTGCGTGTATGACTGCGTCCATGTATGTGGAGAGTGCGTCCATGTATGTGGAGAGTGCGTGTATGAGTGTGTCCATGTATGTGGAGAGTGCGTCTATGTATATGGTGAGCGCATGTATGTTGAGAGTGCATCCATGTATGTGGAGATTGCTTCCATGTATGTGGAGAGTGCGTCCATGTATGTGAAGAATGCGTGTATGACTGCGTCCATATATGTGGGGAGTGCGTGTATGACTGCGTTCGTGTATGTGGAGAGTGTGTCCATGTATGTGAAGAGTGCGTGTATGACTGCGTCCATATATGTGGGGAGTGCGTGTATGACTGCATGTATGTATATGGAGAGTGCGTGTATGACTGTGTCCATGTATGTGGAGAGTGTGTGGGGAGGGGGGGCCCATACAAAAATTTGCTGTGGGGCCCAGTCAGTTCTAGCTACGCCTCTGGGTGGGATCTATGTACATACACCAGTTGGAGGTGTGTACCTGCACAGACTCACTCTATCCAATCAGTGCTGCCATTTTCAGACTGTGCAGGGACACTCCCCCAACTGGTTACCACCCCTCTGTTCCCTTACTGCAGACTGCTGGCAATTAATTCATAACTTCTAGTAGAAATAATAAAGGAATAGCACAACAAAGAGCCATAAAAATAGATGCTCTAGAATTGTTTTTACATGGGGAATGCATGAAGCTATTAAAACAGTTGTGTCAGGAGCGGTGACAGGTCATCTTTAATTTGTTCCTGTAAAACAAAAAGGGTTACTAGCAAAATAAACCTCAGTATTTATTACTCTGATTCTACAGTTTATAGAGCCACCTCACATGTGGTCATTAAATCGTGTATGGCCACACCGCAGAGCTCAGAAGGGAAGGAGTATGTGGAGAGTGTGTCCATGTATGTGGGGAGTGCGTGTATGACTGCGTCCATGTATGTGGAGAGTGCGTCCATGTATGTGGAGAGTGCGTCCATGTATGTGGAGAGTGCGTGTATGAGTGTGTCCATGTATGTGGAGAGTGCGTCTATGTATATGGTGAGCGCATGTATGTGGAGAGTGTGTGTATGAGTGTGTGTTAATTACATTCATTGGTGGTGCAGTGCACCATCCAGTATTATAAATTACTAGCAGAAAGACCCGGCTTCGCCTGGGTATATTTCATCTATTTATTTAATGTTTCTGTGTGTCGTTGCAGAGAGAAAGTCAATGCAGCTGACAGAAATTGATTTTTACCTTCATTTTTTCAATCCCTATTGGCTGCGGAGTGGGAGGGGGTGTGGTTTAATGGGACACGGGGGGGGGGGGGGGGTTAAGTCCTTCATTTCAGGGTGGCCTGAATTATAGGTTAATGCCATGGTAATTTGAGGAAACACAATGGGTAGCAGTGGAAGAAAACATTGCTTTGCGCGGGTATATTTAATCTATTTCATTTAATGTTTTTGTGTGTCGTTGCAGAGAGAAAGTCATCCTCCCTCCCATCCCTGCAGCTGACAGATGTTGATTTTTACCTTCAATTGTTCAATCTCCATTGGCTGCGGAGTGGGAGGGGTCATGGCCTGACTGAGTCGGGGGCGTGACGTTGCAAGACCTGGGGCAGGGTTTTAAGTCCTTCTTTTGATGGTGGCCAGAATTACAGGTCGATGCCATGGTAATTTATGAGGACACGCCATGGGTAACAGTGGAAGAAAACATTGCTTTGCACGGGTATATTTAATCTATTTCATTTAATGTTTCTGTATGTTGTTGCAGAAAGAAATCCAACTTCCCTCCCACCCCTGCAGCTGACAGAAGTTGATTTTTACCTTCATTTTTTCAATCCCCGTTGGTTGCGGAGTGGGAGGCGGCGTGGCCTGACAGAGTCGGGGGCGTGGATTAGCAAGACGCTTCACATGGATGTATTTAATCTATTTCATTTAATGTTTCTGTGTGTCGTTGCAGAAAGAAAGTCAACCTCCCACCCATCCCTGCAGCTGACAGAAGTTGATTTTTACCTTTATTTTTTCAATCCCTGTTGGCTGTGGAGTGGGAGGGGGCGTGGCCTTACAGAGTCGGGGCGTGGCTTAGCAAAGCGCTTCGCATAGGTGCATTTAATATTTTTCATTTAATGTTTCTGTGTGTCGTTGCAGAATGGCTGCGGAGTGAGAGGGGGCGTGGGCTGACAGAGACGGGGCGTGGCTTAGCAAAGGCTTTGAACGATTGTAGTCTATAATTAGTCTATTTCATCTAAAA
>ONZH01028180.1:0-58202 GCA_900303285.1 Rhinella marina | reverse complement strand
TACTTCACAACACTGAGGTAAAGAGCTGACTCATCCTCCTCTCTGCTCTGCTTGTCAGGGATTATAATCTATGAGCAGATGTGGTTAATGAGCAGCAGCTCTTGTATGCAGTCTCCATTACCACAGTCTGTCCTGTCCGTCGTCCTCTCTGTACTTCATGTCTCCTCATGAACTCCTTTCCTACAGAGATTCAGCTGAAGATCTGTATTCAGGATCATAATCCCTGACAGTCAGAGCAGAGAGGAGGATGCGGCAGCTCTTTTACCTCAGTGATGTGAAGTACCTTGTCCTCCTGTGTGATTAGGACGGGTTTTGTGTGTATTAATATGACGGAGGCCATTTTGTTTCTCCTGATGATTGCTCCCCAAACAGAACGAGCCATTATAAATAACAAACGGTATTTGGGAATATATCTATAATAAAGTAATATTTACATATTATCATTTTTCTTAATCCCTGGAGAGCCCCTTTAATAGGACCCCCCCCCATAAGACCTCAGATCAGACCTCCAATGTAAATGTGACCACCCATCAGATCTCCAGATATTTATACCGCTCATATCTCATTTTCACCTCTTTTGGGGGTGAAAAATGCGTTACTTTGTGCCCCAGGATGAGCAGTCTCGTCCTGCGGTCTTTCCCCTGCCTCCTGTGTGGTGCCACGATCCACGGCAGGGGCCCGGCTGTATCCACCAGCATCGGTGATGACACAGATCTGCGTGTGGTCAGCATGGAGGTGGGAAGCCATGGGACTCTTCTATAATGGATGAAGCCTGTGTGATGTGTCCAGCCTCCGTGATGACTAGGGTTTCCCTCCAGCCCTGCTGTAATTGCTGTCCCCGAATTAAACTAATTCTGCTCATTCAACAAACGAATGTAAGTGAAAATGAAAATCCTATTAAAATTCATAGAGCCGTTCCTCATACGAATAGCGGTGTTACACGTGTGAGGAGGCTGATTCTGCCGCGTTTATAAACTGCTGCCTGTCTCTCGTGTGTCGTTCCCCGATATGGGGAAATAAAATAAACGGCCGGGAAGAGCCCTTGACAAAATCAGTTTTGTTCTCCAAGCCAGTAATTAGATTTTGGGCTGTCTGGGTTTTTTTTTTTTTTTTTTTTTTTTTTTTTTTCCTTTTTAAATTTTTTAATATTTGACTTTTTTTTTTTTTTTTTTTTTCTTCACAGCTTTTATACCCATGTGCGAGTTAAGCGCAGACATGCGGGAAAAGCTGAATATTAGTATTCCGCACATCTCCACGCCCAGGATAGTACCCATAAACTGAAAATTGAAAAATCAAATAGGAATGCAATTACATTTTGTAGATATATATATTTTGTGCGCTCGTAAAGTGCGGGTTTAATGGCGGAGTCGCGCTGCTTCCCTCAATTTGGAGCTGAATAAAAAGGTTATTGTAAAAAGCGCAGGCAGAGGGGGTGTAGTGGGGGAGGTAGGTGTGGAGTGTGTAGCCATGGTTCACTCAGTAAATGAGCGCCACTACAACTCCCAGCATGCCCCGCATGTCTGCTTGATGGTGCACTCACGTGGAGGAATTTTCCACCAGAAAATCGGCAACATCAAGCCCCCCCCCCCATGTTATCCTATGGGGGCTGAAAATGGTTTATCCTTGTGTTGTCTTCCATTGTGGAATTTATATTCCGCAGCGCAAGTTATATGTGGTGGACTTTCTGTATGAGAAACGGATTCTGAAGTGGAAAACGCTGCAGGAAAATTGCAGATTTTGTTGCGTATTTTCTGCACTGATTAACCCCTCGCCTTTTCCACTGCAGAATCGGTTTCCCTTTGAATTGATGGGAGAGCCCCTGTACGTTTTCTGGTGGGAAGATTGCGCCACGTGTGAGCGCACCCTTTATAAAACCGATTGTAATTAGGGACAGAAAAAGGATGTGCAACCTGCGGCTCATGTATTCCCATTGGTGAAATGCTGCGCTGGCCCCAGGAGCAGAGGTGTTAAGGGCCTGATTGGTTTCATGATTTGTAGTCTTAACACTACATAATGTCATACAGCAGAATGCCGTTTCTATAGTGGTGGGGAAAAAAGATACAAAACACCCTGCGCAATATGATCACAAAAGGTGTGTTTATAAAGTGACAGAAAATAATGCGCTATAACAATAGATGGAAGCACATCATATGGACGAAGCCCTCACTCTAATGATGATTATATTGTGATCAAAACACATCTGTGGCCACCTACCCAACGCCACGGTGGTCTGTCAGGCAGGTCTTACTCTGTACCAGACATCCCCCAAACTGCGGCCCTCCAGATATTGCAAAACTACAACTCCCAGCATGCCCGGATGGCCTACAGCTATCAGTCTACAGCAGGGCATGGTGGGAGTTGTAGCTTTACAACAGCTGGAGGGCCGCAGTTTGGGGATGCCTGCTCTATACCTACCTATGCGGTTGTGCATCTATGTCCAGGAGCGCGGACCCTGCACATTTTACTGTATTTTTCGCTTTATAAAACGCACTCCCCCCCCCCCCCCCAAAAGTAAGAGGAAACTTGCTGTGCGTCTTATAAAGCGAATACTAGTGAGCGCTTCCATTATGGAACCGCTCGCTTGTATGTTTTCGCTGCAGAACCCCTATCAGACCTGAGATCAGCCCATCCAGCCCCATAACCATAAAATAAAAAACCTCTTACCTGTCCTGCTCCGCTCCAGGTCCGGCGCTCCTCTGGCTTCCCGGGCCGGCGCTGCACTGTCCGGACTGCGTACAGCATCAGGATGTAGTGCGCCCACTATGACCTGACGGTGCACGCAGTCAGGTAACAGTGCGGCGCAGGACAGGTAAGAGAGGTTTTTATTTTATTTTTATGGGGCTGGGTGGGCTGATCTGAGGTCTGATGGGGATGGGGGTCACACAGTGGGCTGGTCTGAGGTCTGTGATGGGGGCATGGGGGCACAGTGGGCTGGTCTGATGGGGGCACAGTGGGCTGGTCTGATGGGGGCACAGTGGGCTGGTCTGATGGGGGCACAGTGGGCTGGTCTGATGGGGGCACAGTGGGTGGCTGGTCTGATGGGGGCACAGTGGGCTGGTCTGATGGGGGCACAGTGGGCTGGTCTGAGGTCTGATGGGGCACAGTGGGCTGGTCTGAGGTCTGATGGGGGCACTGAGGTCTGTGGGGGCACAGTGGGCTGGTCTGAGGTCTGATGGGGGGCACAGTGGGCTGGTCTGAGGTCTGATGGGGGCACAGTGGGCTGGTCTGTCAGTCTGAGGTCTGATGGGGGCACAGTGGGCTGGTCTGAGGTCTGATGGGGGGCACAGTGGCTGGTCTGGTCTGGGGGCACAGGTGAGGTCTGATGGGGGGCACAGTGGGCTGGTCTGAGGTCTGATGGGGCACAGTGGTGGGCTGGTGTGAGGTCTGATGGGGGCACAGTGGGCTGGTCTGTGTGAGGTCTGATGGGGGGGCACAGTGGGCTGGTCTGAGGTCTGATGGGGGCACAGTGGGCTGGTCTGAGGTCTGATGGGCGGCACAGTGGCTGGTCAGGTCTGATGGGGTGGGCACAGTGGGCTGGTCTGAGGTCTGATGGGGGGCACAGTGGGCTGGTCTGAGGTCTGATGGGGGCACAGTGGGCTGGTCTTGATGTCTGAGGTCTGATGGGGGGCACAGTGGGCTGGTCTGAGGTCTGATGGGGGCACAGTGGGCTGTCTGAGGTCTGATGGGGGGCAGGTCAGAGTGGGCTGGTCTGAGGTCTGATGGGGGCACAGTGGGCTGATCTGGGTGAGGTCTGATGGGGGCACAGTGGGCTGATCTGAGGTCTGATGGGGACACAGTGGGCTGGTCTGATGAAAAATATTTTTTTCTCATTCCTACTCTAAAATCTGGGGTGCGTCTTATAAAGTGAAAAATAGGGTACGGTATATAGTGGTGCCCTACAGTATTATATAGGGTGTCTATATAATGTGCTGTTCTATAGACACTGGTACTACTAGGCTATGGATGCTGGATGTCCTCGATAATAAGATTACCGTATGGTACTATTATATACAGGGGAGTCCTCTCCTGCATAACAGAAACCAGATGGATCAGGTATGCAACCCATAGACTTCTGTTATGATGGAATGAATAATGGAATTGCGTTATGGTCTGTGTTAATGGAATCCATAACGCAGTTCAGCTTATACCACAACCCGACTCGAAAAAACAAACTTCAAAATATGAAATTTGCTCATCCCTACTGATGACCTCTCCTCTGGATAGGTCATCGGTAAAAATATCTTGAAACACACTTTGAATTTCCTTGCGCAGACCTGCGGCGGTCTATCCGCAGCGCTTACACCCTACGTGGAAGTGTCTACAAATCCATCATCCAGTTCACAATAGTTAAACCCCGGTGCCCTCTGTTCTCATGGTTCTGGCACATTGAAGTACCTGCACAACGGACGGATTTCCATGTGGATTTATGTGCATTTCTGCACTTGAGGTTTTCGGTGGCTTTTTGCCACGGATCTCATTTTTGTGTTGCAAAGGATGAAGTCTGCACAAACCATTGACATGTAGCAGATTTCTAAATCCACATCACAGTGAAGAACATGGCAGAAGGTACATGAGATTTGTCTAATTATCCAGTGTGTTTCCACACAGGCCTCCTGCACACAACCACAAAGCATGGCTTCTGGCCGATTCCTGCACTATGTTACAAAGGCTTATTCTTGTCCACAAGTTCTATTGTTTTGCTGGGCCGCAGAACAGATATACGGACAGCACTGTATAAGTATTGCGATGACAGAATCCAAGCCTTTAGGTCAGGGATTCACAGCCTTCGGCACTCCAGCTGCTGTGAAACTACAACTCCCAGCATGCACACTTCTTCTGCTATTCGTGTAACTCCCCTATATAAGTGAATGGAGGATTCTGGAAGTTTCAGAACAGCTGGAGTGCCGGAGGTTCAGAATTTGGGGGAAGCAAGTTAGGAGAGCTCATGGGACCAAACAAAAAAAGAAAAAGTGCAATGCTTTCAATTCTCTAAATGCAGCCAGCGGTGTAAGACCGGGTTCACATCATTGTTTCATGTATTTTTATTTTTTAAAGGGATTCTGTCACCAGGTTTTGGCCTTCACTGCGCTCATTCTAAATATGCTATTCTTATTGATCCTAGAGTTCTATTTTTAATAAAAAAAAAGCGTTTTGATTAATATTCAAATCACTCACATAAGGAGCCCAAGGAGTTGTCCTTTGCGCCGAAGGAGCCCGGCCACGCCGCAAATCTTGGAGCCCAGCACCGCCCACCTACTTATTATTCACTTCAAATCATCCCGGTGACCTCCTCCAGCTGCAGCGTAAGTACTTACCCGAGTCTACGCCCGTGCGGTCGTCTGGCATCGGCCTCGTGGATCCGAAGTGCGCAGAGAGCTGGCGCATGCGTGGTTGGATCCATGAGGTTGATGCCAGTAGACCACACGGGCGCAGACTCGGGTAAGTACTGCGCATGCGCGGGATTACGCTGCAGCCGGAGGAGGTCACCGGGATGATTTGAAGTGAATAATAAGTAGGTGGGCGGTGCTGCCGGGCTCCAACGGCGCAAAGGACATCCCCTTGGGCTCCTTATGTGAGTGATTTGAATATTAATCAAAACGCTTTTTTTTTTTTTAAATAAAAATAGAACTCTAGGATCAATAAGAATAGCATATTTAGAATGAGCGCAGTGATGTGTGACTATCTATATAGGCCAAAACCTGGTGACAGAATCCCTTTAAGGCTGATAAAGAAGTCCTACATGGTGTGTGTGTATTTTATTTTATGATATATAATTTCTTTTTATTTTTTCCCTCTGGTCTTCTGACGGATCAGAAGAATGGAAAATGAAACTGTGACATTTCTGTTCGTTCTATTCTTCATCTCTAGAAATGCCTATATACAGTATGTGTTCGGTATGACTGGAGGAGGTTTGTTGTCTCCTGGTCATCCTAATGAAGGAGCACATACTTCCCTACATTATGTGTGTGTATGGCTATATAGCCATATGTATATACTGGTCACTGAGCCTTGCTGCATCACTCCACTGAACATAGAAGGTTTGTGCATCAGTCCCCCACCCACCACATATGGGTGTATTATCCAAAGAATTCTTTTTAATACATTTTTTTCCGTTATATGCTTTTTTTGCATCTATGATGTTTTACATTTTTTTGCAGGGTAAATAACTGGAGACTGCTTTATTTTATGCTTTTGTAGTTCCCGAATAGCACCACCGGGTGGTGCTAAAGAACCTCCTGCAGAATATTGTATAAAATATCATTCTGATGTTTTTTTAATATCTTATAACTACTGTATGCCCATAAGTATGTTTCTGCAAATAGAACCTAACTGTAGTTAAGTGAGAATGTGTTATCGAACCCTCGATATTTTTTTTTTTTTCCTCCTCTCCCTTCAGTTCTTTAATTAGCTGTAATGCTTTCTGCACAAAGTAAGACTCGTGCTGCAAATTATCCAGCTCATTATGTAATGGGATGTGGGGAAAAAACTGCATCCCGCACAGTTGAAGACTCTGCCTAGCTGACTACCGTCGGTCAATGTAGTGTGGAGGAGTGAGTTTGTGAGCCAGCCTGCAGCGTCGAGTGCTTCTAGTCACAGCCGGGCACCTGTAGTACGAGCACATCAATATCTCCACCATTCCCTGGAAGCGTTTGCCTCGTTGACTCCCTAACACATTAATTTGTCAGTGCGGTTCACGGCTCTTCATTGGCGGCGCGCTGAAATAAACATGAAATCCCTCTTACATAACGTTCTCAAAGAGCCTGCGCTTTCCTTTACCCGCAGGTATTGTGTCACGATCAGGAACCCTGACGTATGAAGCCGTGCATCAGACGACGCAGGTTGGACTGGGGCAGTCTCTCTGTATCGGTAAGTCTCAAGGATTGACTCCTCTTTGTGCGGTAGGTCTGGTACATAGGTGAGAAATTAGGCACCGATTCTCAGCAGCAGTGAGTTAGGGGATGTCTGGATGGAGAAAACTGAAGAAAAAAAACATCCCATTCTGTGAAGCAGGGCCTACCTAAAGGGGTTATCGAGCCCCTATAATGCCCCCAAAAATGCCCAGGCGTCACATACAGATTATACACTCACCCCTGCGTCGCTCCCTGCACGGCCGTTGCTGCCTCTCCCCTGTCACGTGGATCAGGGGGGTTTCAGCCAATAGCAGGCCGCAATGGAAACGAGCTTCCCTTCCATCACTCAGGATGCTAGGGAGGCTTGTTCCTGTCACATCCTGCTATTGGCTGATTCGCACGGGCATCACGAGTGGGATGGGCGCTGATGAGCGGGGTAAGTATAACCTGTATATGACGTGCCTGCGCATTTTTGGGGGCATTATAGGGGTTCAATAGCCCCTTTAAGGCATGAAGGCATTTGCAATAGCTGGAACACAAAATTCAGAGCAGAGAACCCCCCCCTGGTATCGTCCAAATTTAAACGTGAAGCAGTGCTATTTTTCTTAAAGGGGTTCTCTGGGAATGATAAACGAAAATTGCCGCCAACAACCTTTCCTGTGAGCAGAAACGTTGCCTCCACTTGCAGTGTAGCCTCACTTTACACTAAACTGTTCTGCAATAGATGTTAATGATGTGATCCTGTCTACAATATGCCATGATGGCTGAGCAGCCTGACAGGAACACTCACCAATATGTAGTATATGCCCCCCCCTTCCCCGGCATCTCTTCAAGTGGAGGCAACCAGTCCTGCTCACGTTCTAGGACAGGTTGCCGGCGGCCATTTTAACTTATTCCCAGAGAACCCCATTCATAGCATACCTCCAGTAACCCACATAGAACCTCACAAGATACACGCCTCCATGTGTAGATTCAAGTTTATAATCTAGAATTACAATGACTGTTCTGTGCTATTTTATTGGCTTTATTTACATGCAGACTGCCGAAACGTACTTCAGTCCTTTTCTTCCTCCCTGCTGAAAAAGTTTTCCGCAGCAGCCACCCTGTAATATTGTGGTCTTAAATAGGGAAAAACACTCCACAATTTCTATATAAACTGATACTAAATGGAATAATCTAGATTAAAAGCAAAGTTAATTTACTTGAAATCGGTGTCCAATAGCCCCGAGGTTGATCAGTCGTAGCTTCCTACCAATGTGATACTGGACACTCCAGTGATATGCCATGGACTGGACATGAAACGGGGACGTGGTTAATGAAAGAGTTAATGAAGAAGGCTTTATTAATCTCGTTGTATAATAACATATGCATGGCACGCTAGTAGTACCCATCCCAAGTTTGGCCGTCTGCGGCTTCATCCAGGCAACATATAAAGAGACTGTTTGGATGTCTGCAAGTCCTGTGATTACAGCAGCCTCGGTTACATTACCACCTGATTACAGCTATACTGGTAACCAGTGTAGCTGAACATTAGTTTCTGAGTTATGTTGCATAGTGACTGCTCCATCTCTATGCCGACGCTGGCTGCTGTACTATCCCTTTAATTTTCTGACTGTAACTCCTTGTGGTTGGGTTATGACCGCCGCTTTGATTCCATCAATCTCTCGTCTTATTTACCGTTCTTTAGCCAATTTACCTGCTGCTCTGCTCCCAATTAAAAGGAAATTTGCAGCACAGTTAACAAGCCGTCTCCCTCTCTGTACGGCGCAGAACACTTTGCCGGCGATCTCCGTGCAGGGTGCGGGCTGCTATCGATTTTCCTTCAAAACTTGGATAATTGGATGTTATTGTTTTTGTGTTTAGAAGTGGTGCCTGGGCTGAAATGTCTCGTCTGCTTCCATCTCATCCCTTCAGTGAATTAACTGCGTAACACATACACTAAAACTGTAGAGTCACTGAAGGCATCCTGATGCAGTACGTTATACACAGCTCAGCTGCTGCAGAACCTCCCCACACATTATACCCTGTCCTGACCGGCCTGAGAGCCTGGCCCTGTTCAGATGTGGTGGATTTGCAGTGCATTTCAGATCCACAGCAATTCACAGTACAAGTGGAGGCATTCAAAAGCTTATCTACATGGAAATCCAAGCATGGCCATTCCTGAGCAGGAAAAGCTGTAGGTTTTCAAGGCAGGTCTTTCATGCAGAAAGTGAATCCACAGCTTAAAGAGGACCTGTCACCACTCCTGACATGCCTGTTTTAATAGCTTCATGCATTCCCCATGTAATAACAATTCTGGAACATCTATTCTTATGTCTCTATGTTGTGCCATTCCTTTATTATTTCTACCAGAAGTTATGAAGGAATTGCTAGCAGTCTGCAGTAAGGGTACAGAGGGGAGGTAACAAGTTGGGGGTGTGTATCTGCACAGACTGACTCTATCCAATCAGTGCTGCCATTTTTCAGACTGCAGGGACACACCCCCAACTGGTCACCTCCCCTCTGTACCCTTACTGCAGACTGCTAGCAATTCATTCATAACTTCTAGTAGAAATAATAAAGGAATGGCACAACATAGAGACATAAGAATAGATGCTCCAGAATTGTTATTACATGGGGAATGCATGAAGATATTAAAACAGGCATGTCAGGAGTGGGGAGAGGTGATCTTTAACTTTCGTTTTCCTGGTGACTTAAATGGAACCTGTCATCTCCGAAACACCCCCTGAACTAGAGTAAGTGATGTATAGTGTAAGTGATGCTGAATCTGAATATGTAAGTTTTATCTTCATACTCACCTCCATTCTGACGCTGTGCTCCCACAAACCTGCAGTAAAATACACTCACTGGACTCTTCTTTGAGTCCTCTCCATTATGTGAGTGAGCACCGGAGTCCTGTGAGTGTATTTTACTGCAGGTTTGTGGGAGCACAGCGTCAGAATGGAGGTGAGTATGAAGATAAAAATTACATAACTGGACTCGATGACACTTACACTATACACCGCTTACTCTAGTTTGGAGGGTGTTTCAGAGCTGACAGTTTCCCTTTAACATTCAACTTCAGGATAGGTCATCAGTATGAGATTGGCTGGGATCTCGCATTCTGCACCCCTGCCAGTAAGCTGTTTGAAGAGGCCACGGAGAGCTCACTGCAGCCTCCTCGCAGCATGCCGAGCACAGCGCCATACGTTGTATAGAGGCTGTGTTTGGTATTGCAGGTCCTCGTTCACTTGAATGGGACTGAGCTGTGCCTAGGCCGTGTGACCAGTGAACGTGACGTCACTGGCCTAGGAAGAGGCTGGCACACCATGGCTTCTTCAAACGGCTAATTGGTGGAGGTGCCGTGAGTTAGACCCTCACCTTGTGCACACGGCCGTTGCCCGGCCATGGCAGTATTGTGGCCAGCGGGTCACGAATACACGGGCACCGGCCATGTGCACCCGCATCCCGGATTGCGGTGGTGTTTCTGGCTGTGCCTCTGCACACTGCGTGCACTACTTTTTTGCGGTGCGGATCGTGAACCCCATTCAAGTGAATGGGTCCACGATCCGAATGCGGCGGCTCTGCTGTGCATTGTGGACGGCACGGATACTGGCCGCACACCTTCATGTGCATGAGCCCTTACTGCGTGAAGGGGCCTTTAGGAGCACTGCTGCGGTGCTGATTATTCTTTATGCGGTGCCGTTGCGATCCGCAAGATACGTCGAAAGATAGGACATGTCTTTTGTGATGCAGAGGCATGGACCCGAAATCCCAGAGAAGTTCTTCCTAGTGTAGTCCTTGCCTCTGCTTTGCAAAACATGGCACATGTCCTATCCTTGGCCGTATCTTGCAGATCGCAGACCAATTTAAGTCAGCGGGTCCGCAGAGTGGAGTGAACAAGGCCCGCAATATGGGAACTGAGCCCTTACAGTTTATTCCATTGACACCGTTTCCTCCTTGTCCTTGAAGGTATCGGCGGAGACCCATTTAATGGGACAAACTTCATTGACTGCCTTGAGGTCTTCTTAAAGGATCCCAAGACAGAAGGTATCATTCTGATCGGTGAGATTGGTGGAAGTGCGGAGGAAAATGCTGCTGAGTATCTGAAAGAACACAATACTGTAAGTTCATCTCTGTGGAGCACGAGGCCACAGTGTCCTAGGAGTTCTCCCCTCCTTCTGTATTTGGAGGTGGGGTCTGTGAACCGGCCGGTGTTGTAGGCGGTGTACAGATTTGCAGTCATTTTTAAGCAAAAAAAACACTTTGCAAACAATGTTCATAAAAATCTCCTAGGTGTTTCCATGGTAACAGACTACTAACAAACACCATGTAGTCTGATCCTGCAGTCACGCTCCCATCTTTCTCCTCTTACTTACATTCAGTAGGGGGACATATGGCGGCAGGATCAGACCATCACGGTTTGTAGTCTGCTACAGTGGAAACGCAGGTCTGCTTGGGAGCTGAAGATGCAAAACAATAGACTATTGACAACCTACCATTTAACTATCGAACCCTGTGGCCTTATCTATTATGGACGTTATGTACTCTTTCTCCTCCGTTAATCGACATTAACGGTAATGTACTTTTTAAGGTTTCATATTGTTCATATCTCTATTTGATGAGGGAATAGTGTTGGGGCACTGTAAGTGTGGCGTATGGTGCCTCTGTCCTGAGTTTCCCAGTTTTACCCCGGTCTATTATATCCCCCGCACTGCTGGAGGATGATTTCTGACGAGGAGCACACCTTAAATTAGGCACGTCCTCCGGCAGTCCGTGCGCCTAAACGGAAATCTACAGCAGCTCTGAGGTGCCGCGGACACTATAGTTCTGGTGTTTAGATGCTGTGATCTGGCTTCGAATAGTAGCTCATCATTGTGATTATTTATCCCATCTTGGATCAAGAACCTCTCATATATATATATTTTTTTTTCATCATTTCAATGATATTTTGGCTCCTAAGCCAGACGATTCCTTTAAAGAAGAACTCCCGCAAAAATTTTTATTCTCTGACCTGTTAGAAAGGTGCATGATATAATCTGTAGTGATTGTCATCTTCTTATCAGAGGCTGAAATTGAGAGTTTCCACTCTTATTGTAGCTGGGTCATGTGACCAACTCCCTGACCTCCAACTGACCCAGGACAGGAAGCCAGTCACTTCTCTATTCATTCCTATGAGACTGAAAGTGAGGCTCCCATAGGAATGCATCGAGAATTAGACTTCCTGTCCACACATGGTGAGTTGGTGGGTCTAATTCCTAGTCACATGACACAGATAAGAAACTTCAGGATGATATAACTCATAAATTCAGCTACTGGTAAGAAAATGACATTCACTACAGATTACATCATGTACATTTCTAGCAGGACATGGAATAAAATTTTTTGCGGGAGTTCTTTAATAATCAACTTGCTGCAAGTTTTTCCTGCTTCTGCTAGTTCTCCTCAAATGTCTTATTTTTTTTATTTATTTTTATTTTTTGTCATGAATTCCATGCGTTTTTGACAAGCATTTTATTTATTTTTATTTAGTGACGTTTTTTTGACTTTTTTTTTTTTCAGGACAGAGAAAGATATCACTGATAGAAATTGGGATGTTGTGAATGCAGCTGAAAATGAAAGTAAAAACCGGTTTTACTCACAATTATTCCCGACTTGATTTCTAACAGTGATATCTCCTCTGTTGCTTGGACTTTAGCTCATTTTTGGTCTTGTATGAAAGCCTAAACTGTCACCTTGCAGACAAGACCAATTGCTGCTTCGTTCTATAGATCAATGGTTGTCTGTGCGGTTGGATCATCAGCAGAAGACCCTGACTCCTAAAAGGCCTTAAGCCCACCACCGTATTCATTTTGCAGTCTGCAAAATACAGATGCAGTCTGTGTGCCGTCCGCATTTTTCCTTTTTTGCAGACCCATTGACTTCAATGGGTCTGTGGTCCCATTTTGCAGACTTATTCTATCTTTTTGTGAAACGGACATACGGATGTGGAAAGCGCAGAGAAGCTTTCTGCTCTCGTATGTCCGTTCCACGAGGTGATAGAACATGTCCTATACTTGTCCGCAAAATGCAGGTCACGCAAAAAATGCAGATACAACACGGACGGTATTGCAGACCGCAAAATACATACGGTCGAGGTCTAATGCCGGCAATGGGATTGACGACCAGCCCTGTAAGGGTGTATTCTTAGGTTTTCACATGCGCCTCTACTTCTCGCTCTGTGGAATAAGCAATACGAATGACTCGCGAGGCCCGAAGCCGCTGCTGAATTACTGCTAATGAATAAGTAATTTGGATGTTTCCTAACTTAGGTTTTTTTTTTTTTTATTTCTGCGCCTGTATAAATGTTTTTGCTCTCGTCCATTGATTTTATAGCAGGTTTTTTATTTTTTTCCAGTTTAATACAGTTTTCTTTGCTCCTATTTGCAGCTAATTTATTTTCCTTTAAAGACTCGAAGTGCAAAAAAATTAACCCCGGCATCTTTTCTCTTTCCGAAAGACTGTTGAATTAAATCAGGAGCTCGCTCGCGATTGACACGTTATGTTCTGTGGCTCACCGCTGGGGGGGGGATGTTTTTGGAGGAATTAAAGCTAGCGCGTTTTCCTTGATGAGGAGTGTTTCCGCAGTTCACAGGCTGTGCACTCTCTCACACGGGCCTGACATCTGCTCGTCTCTGTCCTCAGGTTGTTTCTTCCTTCCATGAGGCCGCATGGCGTGCTAACAAACGCCGCCGCGCGCCCGGGGCACTCGCTGTACTGCAATTACGCAGCCTTATTTTGCATCGATCGGCGACTTTGTTTGTGCTCAGTTTATTTGTATATTTGCATTATTCAGCAGTGTTACCTGTTAGAGATCTGTCCATTGCCTCATCTCCCAATTTCAGTATGGACAGATTTTACAGGCTTCCTTCACACCATTTTGACTTACGGGCACATTCACGATGCAAATTTTCATATTCCGCACCAACGTCCCCGGACCATCCACTAGTATTGGAGTTGTGTAACTGGGATCTGTTGCGGCTAGAATATCGCCACTAAACATTGGTGCGCAGAATTAACCATTAACGGCTCCTTTTGAGGTTTTTAACGCTTTCCTTTGTGTCTAACAGGGCTCTAACGCCAAGCCTGTGGTGTCCTTCATTGCTGGCCTGACCGCCCCTCCTGGCAGGAGGATGGGACACGCTGGAGCCATCATTGCCGGTGGGAAAGGTGGAGCCAAAGAGAAGATTGCGGCCTTGCAGAGAGCCGGCGTGGTCGTCAGTATGTCTCCCGCCCAACTGGGAAGCACCATGCACAAGGTAAAAACAACATCAGATCTGAGCTCTTACCCACCGAGCCGCTCAGTGTGAATCTGCATTGATTGTGACTGCCCCGTTCTTCATCGTCGCCGGATGTCGTACAGGACGCGTTTTCTGTCTTATTTTTACCCTCACCCGCAGGCTCTTTAAGAGCCATCAGAGCTCTGAGCCGTGCCCCTCGTTTATACCGTTATCAGAGAAAACCGTCATTCACCGCGAGCCAAGCGTAATTGTGTAGAGTTAAAATTGCATTTGGCACAGTAGTAAGCAAAAAGGGGGGAAACAAAAAAACCTCTTCATATTATTATAGCACAGCTGTCAGGAAATGGCGCACTAGTCACGCTGCTTGGGAAACATTCATCCTGCAAAGTTGGAGGTATTTCAAAGCTGGGAACGGCGTCGCTTTTTCTTTTTAATAACGTGTAATTGTCATATTCATCCGGCGTGCGTTCTCTAGGTGATCGTCTGGCTCGCAGCACAATATTTCTGCAGATTTGTTATTTGTTTCTTTTCTTCTCTGAAAATAGCAAATTACCTGGTAGTTCGTGTACTACAAGAAAGCCGCAGTCCGGAAGGTGCGTGACTATGGAGAGGTCTATAGTAGGGCTGTCACGATACCAAAATTTTGATTCGATTTTTGATACCATAAAAAGTATTGCGATACTCGATACCATGCAAAAAAAAAGTAAAACCCCCAAAAAGCCGTGGACAATCCAGATTTTATGAAACGTCCGGCCCATAATAGAACAATCCTATTGGGGGATAAGGTGACTAAAAAACACGCAACCCACCATTTTTTTTTATTTTATTATTTTTTGCATATGAGATACTTTAACATTTCAATAGTTCTAACTTTTTCAAATGCGGCAATACCATATATTTACTTTTTATTTTTATTGTTTATATCTTTTTAGATGTAAAATTAGGAAAGTGGGTGATTTAAACTTTAAAAACAATATTTATTACTATTTATATTTATTACTATTTATTTATTACTTTTTATTTATTATTTATTTGTTTTATTACTATTTATTGGGTTTTTTATATATTACTATTTATTAATTTAGTACTTTTTATTTAAAGGGTTTCTGTTGCCAGTTTTTTTCGGTATGAATCAGGCTGACATTAGAGATGTGCTAATGTCACCTGATTCCAAATATATATCTGTTTTATTTACTGGTGCCCCCATTTTTATATAAAATGAACTTTTATTTTATGCTAATAAGGCCTCTAGGTGCAAGGGGCGTTACCCCTGCTCCTAGAGGCTCTGTTGATTGACAGGACCAGGGAGAGAAGAAACACTCCATTCACCATAGCTTGCAAGGACCTTCAATGATGTCATGACCATGTGATCAGTCACATGGTTTAGGAGGAGACAGGCTGTTTGTGTGATCCTAACCATGTGACTGATCACATGGTCATGACATCATTGAAGGTCCTTGGAAGCTATGGTGAATGGAGTGTTTCTTCTCTCCCTGGTCCTGTCAATCAACAGAGCCTCTAGGAGCAGGGGTAACGCCCCTTGCACCTAGAGGCCTTATTAGCATAAAATAAAAGTTCATTTTATATAAAAATGGGGGCACCAGTAAATAAAACAGATATATATTTGGAATCAGGTGACATTAGCACATCTCTAATGTCAGCCTGATTCATACCGAAAAAAACTGGTGACAGAAACCCTTTAATAACTATTAGCCACCTTGGCCGAGGGAAGTGCGTCATGTTTTTTTTGTTTTTTAAAAGATACTGGGCTGTGCAGTAGTGCAGCCTAGTATCGGAAAACAGCAAATCCCAGTATTGTATTGATTCGAGTGCAAAAGTATTGATTGGGTATTAAAAGTTCAATACCTGGTGCAACCCTCATCTATTGGAGCCCTCACCGCCGCTGTTATGTATAGGAAAGCGGGGATCTAGCCAATCTGGAGAGCACCCGCAGCATTGAGCCCAGCCCAGTATAGTCTTAAAGGGATTCTGTCACCACGATTTTGACTATTAAGTTATTTATAGCACTGGATTCAGCTGACTATAAGCATCTCCAAAACGTTATTGTTATAGGGCATAAATGAAGATCTGATGTTAAAAATACCTTTTTTATCAACTGTCAATCTCTTTCTTAAGGAGCCCAAGGGGATGTGCCAGCGATGTTGGAGCCCGGCCACGGCGATTCAGTTGGAGCCCAGGACCGCCCACCCTCATTAATATTCACTTCACTGCTTGAAGCAGTGAAGCTCCGGCACGGCTGTAATCCCGCGCAGGCGCAGTACATCCTGTGAAGCTGTAGCCCGCAGACCGCACGGCGCAGACCACTTAATGTACTGCGCCTGCGCGGGATTACAGCCGTGCCGGAGCTTCACTGCTTCAAGCAGTGAAGTGAATATTAATGAGGTGGGCGGTCCTGGAGCACACCCGCTCCTTAAGAAAGAGAGCAGTTGATAAAAAGGTATAACATGATCTTCATTTAGCCCTATAACAATAACGTTTTTGAGATGCTTATAGTCAGCTGAATCCAGTGCTATAAATAACTTAATAGTCAAAATCGTGGTGACAGAATCCCTTTAACCCCTCCTGAGCAAAGCTATGGGATAGAAATTTGTTCTGTATTAGACACCATGCTCAACATGACAGCTCCAGCTTTACCTGCACAGTGCCCAGACAATTACAGCACGCATGGTGAGTACTTTACACACTGTGTTTGTGCCCTTGACTCCGGGTATAGATTACAGCTGACATTATGCTGCAGCAGAAATCCCATCTCCTTAAGGCCTCATGCACACGAACGTATTTTGTTTCCGTGTCCGTTCCGTTTTTTTTTTGCGGATAGGATGCGGATCCATTCATTTCAATGGGTCAGCAAAAAATGCGGACAGCACACCATGTGCTATCCGCATCAGTATGTCCGTTCCGTAGCCCCGCAAAAAAAAATAGAACATGTCCTATTCTTGTCCGTTTTGCGGACAAGGATAGGCATTGTTACAATGGATCCGCAAAAAAAAAAGGAAACACGGATGCCATACGGATGTCATCCGTTTTTTTTTTTTTTTTTTTTGCGGATCCGCAATTTGCGGACCGCAAAACACATACGGTCGTGTGCATGTTTCCTAACTCTTTAGCTTCTGCGGTCGATAGTGACTGCGGCATCTAGAGGCCCCACTTGCTAAGGCTAATAGGCTGCCACAGCTTTATGCCTACAGGTAGACTACTTGTCCGTGGGCTACAAAACGTTTTATTACAGACTTTACGTATTTGCTGTTGCTGCAGTCGTAATGACTTAATATTAACGGGTTTTGTCTATTACAAAGTAGGTGGAGGTGTCCGCTTCTGGTGCTATCACCAAGCGTTAGATATGAGCCAGTTGATTTGTATGAATCAAATTTGTTCATAACTCTGCCTGCTCTTGCAGAGAGGGAATGGCCAACTGGCGCAAAGACTCCCTTCCTCCCCATTGATTGAGAGGGCCAGACATCTTGCGTGGTCCTGTCAGTCTCGTGCCTGCAGTGTTGCTCCGAGTAGTTGGACAAGCGCAGAGATTTTGCTACTGCTGCTACCTGAGCAGCGCGAATGGCGACTGTGTATGCACTGCTATACCTCCAGTTGTACCCATATGTGAGCGACGCATGCACACACTGCGCTCTGCGCTTCAACAGCTATTCGGAACAACTGCGCAGGCCGTGCAAGATGTCTGGCCCTGTCCATCATGGGGGGGGGGGGGAAGTCTCTGAACAGTGGGGCCATCCACTCTCTGCTTTAAGGGGTTGTCTCCCTTCAGTAAGTGGCATTTATCATGTACAGAAAGTGAATACAAGGCACTTACTAATGTATTGTGATTATCCATGTTGCCTCCTTTGCTGGGTGGATTCATTTATCCGTCACATTATACACTGCTCGTTTCCATGGTTACGACCTCCCTGCAATCAATCAGTGGTGGTCGTGCTTGCACACTATAGGAAAAAGCGCTAGTCTATGTGCACTCCCATGATCCCGGCCACCAGAGAGGCCTGATGCTTTCTTTTATAGTGTGCAAGCACGACCACCACTGATGGATTGCATGGTCCCATGTTCACATGTGTCCGCATTGCTGAGAAAAATGATGCTAAAATATATACAAAATGAGCCTCTAGGAGCAACGGGGGCGTTACCATTACACCTAAAGACTTCTGACAAGCGCACATCTAACAGGTCAGCCAGGTTCCATAGGTACCTGGGTCCCTACATTACACTACACGTCGTGTCCTGTGGAGCGAGTACTCGTCATTACACTGCACTTCCGATGCATAGTGGTAATGAACAGGAAGTAGTTCTTGCGTGGATCACCGCCTCCTCTTCAAACAGCTGATTGGCCAGCGTCCACGGTGTCGGTGTTGACGAATATATATTGATGACCTTTCTTGAGGATAGGACATCCAATATAAATTTGCTGCACAACCCCTTTAAGTTTACCAATTATTCATTCACAAAAATACAACTTGTCCCATAGAGAAAAAAAAACTTCATTCAGCTGCTTCGGTTAAAAATAAAATTGCCAAAAATGACAAAAGATGAAAGAAAATGATTATGCACAACTTTTTATGAAAAGTAGATTGCTGGAGGAACTGCTTCTTTCCAAAAATTACTTCTGGCAGTGGAAGAGCCCATAAAGCAACTGGACAGGGATTCTTTTTTGAAAAAAAATTCTTTTAAAGGGTGTTGCTGTAGATCCGCCAGCAGATTTAGCCACAGGCTTCAGGGAGAGAAGGAGGTAATAGATTCTGTGTAACTGTATATGATAGGCCATAACATGGATTGTTGTGCATGTTATCCATCTCCTTTCCCCCCAGGAAAATACAGCCTGTTTTAAAAAATAAATAAATAAATAAATAATAATAATAATCCTACTTTTCACCATTATCCTGAGACAAAACCAAATGTCCCCCATATGCCCGAGCCCCTAACACCGAATCTACTTACCTGGCTCCCCGCTGCCCTGTGCAGCTCCTGGCCCACCGCACTGCTGCTGCTGCTGCTTTTTCCCCGGTGTTGGGGGAGGGGGGCCTGGGGTAGCAGCCAATGGCAGACGGTTATGGGGAAGAGCCCACCTAGCATCGCGGGACTTTTTTTTTTTTTTTTTTTTTGTCTCAGATAACCCCTTTTAAATATGCTTTATTGTGTACAAAATGAATATAATTGGCATCACCGGCATCCATAATGACTTGTACTATAACATTAATAATTATTGATATAACCTGCACAGTGGACACTGTAAAGAGAAACAAAATAAAAAAAAAACTAGGATTTTTCTTTTTAGAAACTGAATAAAAGTAATCAGATAGATAGATATAGATATAGATAGATATATATATATATATATATATATATATATATATATTATATATATTATATATATATATATATATATATATACCGTATTTTTTCGCTTTATAAGACGCACTTTTTTTCCCCCAAAAGTAGGGGGAAAATTGCAGTGCGTCTTATAAAACGAATACAAGTGAGCGCTTCCATTATGGAAGCGCTCCACTTATATTTTTAGCTGCTGGGGGCCGGGACCCGCCCATCAGACCTCAGATCAGCCCAGCGTGCCCCGTAACAATAAAAAAAAACTTCACTTACCTGTCCAGCGCCGCGGCTTCCGCTCCGGCGCTGCTTAGGCTTCCCGGCCCGGCGCTGCACTGTTCCTGAACGCGTACAGCGTCAGGACGTAGTGCGCGCACTATGACCTGACGCTGCACGCAGTCAGGGTGACAGTGCAGCGCCGGGCCGGGAAGCCTAAGAAGCACCGGAGCGGAGCCGCGGCGCTGGACAGGTAAGTGAAGTTTTTTTTTTATTGTTACGGGGCACGCTGGGCTGATCTGAGGTCTGATGGGGGGCACAGAGTGGTCTAATGGGGCACTGTGAGCTGGTCTGAGGTCTGATGGGGGCACAGAGTGCTCTAATGGGGGCACTGTGAGCTGGTCTGATGGGGGCACAGAGTGCTCTAATGGGGGCACTGTGAGCTGGTCTGATGGGGGCACAGAGTGGTCTCATGGGGGCACTGTGGGGCTGGTCTGAGGTCTGATGGGGGCACAGAGTGGTCTCATGGGGGCACTGTGGGCTGGTCTGAGGTCTGATGGGGGCACAGAGTGGTCTCATGGGGGCACTGTGGGCTGGTCTGAGGTTTTGATGGGGGCACAGAGTGGTCTCATGGGGGCACTGGTGGGCTGGTTCTGAGGTCTGATGGGGCACTGTGGGCTGGTCTGAGGTCTGATGGGGGCACAGTGGGCTGTTCTGAGGTCTGATGGGGGCACAGTGGGCTGTTCTGAGGTCTGATGGGGGCACACTGGGCTGTTCTGAGGTCTGATGGGGGCACACTGGGCTGATCTGAGGTCTGATGGGGGCACACTGGGCTGATCTGAGGTCTGATGGGGGCACACTGGGCTGATCTGAGGTCTGATGGGGGCACAGTGGGCTGGTCTGAGGTCTGATGGGGGCACAGTGGGATGATCTGAGGTCTGATGGGGGTCTGATGTGATGTCCTGAAATTTATGGGGGGTCAGATTTTGAGGTCTGATGAAAAAATATTTTTTTCTTATTTTCTTACTCTAAAATCTGGGGTGCGTCTTATCTTCGGGTGCGTCTTATAAAGCGAAAAATACGGTATATATATATATATATATATATATATATATATATATATATATATGAGAGAGAGACCCAATGAAAGCTTCAACACTTATATAAGAAAAAGCCCTCACACAGCTACTTTGACAGAAAATTAAAAAGCGATAACTCTCCGAAAAAGGCAAAAATAACGTTAGAAAAGGAAAATATTTCTCCCACATAAAATCTCAAGTCTCACACAAAAAATAAGTTATGTTCGCTGAAATGCAGAGGTCAAAATGAAAGAGACTTTCAGGCCTAGTTGTTGACCATGGGATTGTGCCTTCTGTCCCGATCCGTTAAACCCAGTATCCTGACACGAGGGTGAACATGTCCCAGGAGGTCATGGGGCAGTGTTTGCTGTGTGTGGAGAAGGTACGTCTCTGTATGATGACGGGTATGTTCCTGCAGTCCTGAGTAAGGCATATTCACTTGATGGCAGCAGAGTATAGCACATTGCCGGTGAGAGCCAGTTTGCACCGTGGACGTCTTGTGTGCTAATTTAAGCAAGGTGTGATTTACCGAGGTTATAGGTGGCAGATCTGCAGCTACATGCAAATACCCAAGTGCTCCCACTGAGTGCTGCACCCGTCCTTCACCTTGCCATATATTAGGAGCGTCCCAGAAAGCCGTTTCATCCCTGTGCCCGCACGACATAGAAAATTACCAGGTGCTAATCTGAAGGCGGCGTTTGCCTGAAGCTCGGTTCCATGTCACTAACATACATTATTTATCTCCCCACAGGAATTCGAGAAGCGGAAACTGCTGTAAATGTGGAAGGGGAGAGACGGCAACATCCGCACACAATCGCGTCCACGTTGTTTCTTTTCGTCCAGATCTTCTCTCTCGATGTCTTCGCACAGCCACCTATAAAGCCATAACTGTTATTTTAGCCCTAACATCATGAGGATCTCTGTGTGGATCTGTTCATTAGACTGTACAGCCTCCCTGAATAAATATTTCCATTTATTTTGGATCCTAAAATGTGTCTTCTTTTAATTGGAACGGTCATAATTAGTAAAAATGAGGCTATTGGGGTCATGTAATGTACCAGAGCCATTTATTATGTCACTCTGGTCCCCCTAATGGAAGTTCTCGAGGGGCTTGCATGTCACCGAGCCTATGGAGGAAAAGGAGAACTGGTCCATCACAGCATCCACAATCTATCCTTCCTCATATCGCAATAGAAGTGAAAGTTCATACTCCCGTTAAAGGGGTTCCTCGCAGGAATTAAGAAAATGAAAATACTTAAATATTACTTTATTATAAATATATTCCCAAATATCTTTCATTAGTTGTAATGGTTCATTTTATCTGGGGAGCAATCATCAGGGGAAATAAAATGGCCGCCGTCCTATTAGTACACACAGAACTTGTCCTAATCACATAGGAGGACCAGGTACTACACAACACTGAGGTAAAGAGGCTGCCTAATCCCCCTCTTTGCTCTGCTTCTGAGGGGTTATGATACTGAACACCGTTTTATATAATCTTCAGCTGAATCTCTGTAGGAATGGAGTTCATGAGGAGACATGAAGTACAGACAGGATAGACTGTGGTAATGGAGACTACATACAAGAGCTGCTGCTCATTAGCCACACCCTCCACTCTGTACTTTACGTCTCCTCAGAAACTCCATTCCTACAGTGATTAATCTGAAGATCATATTAAACTGTATTCAGGATCATAATCTTGAATACAAGTAAAAGAGGAAGATTGTGCAGCTCTTTAACTTGTCCTCCTGTGTGATTAGGACAGGTTTTGAGTGTACTAGTAGGGTGGCGGCCATTTTATTTCTCCTAATCCTTGCTCCCTGGACAAAACAAGCCATTATAAGTAATGAAAGGTATTTGGGAATATATTTATAATAAAGTAATATTTTACTCCCGCAAAAAATCCCGCAAAAAATTTTATTCTCTGACCTGTTAGAAAGGTGCATGATATAATCTGTAGTGAATGTCATTTTCTTATCAGAGAATGTAATTGTGAGTAATAACCTCTCTTCTTATTGTAGCTGGGTCATGTGACCAACTCCCTGACCTCCAACTGACCCAGGACAGGAAGCCAGTAACTGCTCTATTCATTCCTATGAGACTGAAAGTGAGGCTCCCATAGGAATGCATAGAAAATTAAACTTCTTGTCGACACCTAAGTCTCTGTGTGAGTTGGTGGGTCTAATTCCAAGTCACATGACACAGATAAGAAACTTCAGGATTAGAGTTGAGCGAACGTGCTCATAACGAGCACTGTACTGCTCGGATCCCCTGCGCTCGCATGGGCGCAGCCATCCGGATCCGTCCTCCTCACCCGACGGATCCGGATGCCTGCGCCCATGCGAGCGCAGGCGATCCGAGCAGTACAGTGCTCGTTACGAGCACGTTCGCTCAACTCTATTCAGGATGATATAACTCAAAAATTCAGCTACTGGTAAGAAAATGACATTCACTACAGATTACATCATGTACATTTCTAGCCGGACATGGAATATTTTTGCTGGAGTTCTTTGAGTATTTTCATTTGGTTACAAAACCCCCCCCCCCCCTTTTCTCCACTTAGTTATCACCTGCACCCTCTTCACACCTAGCTAGTTATGATAGACGTATATCACTAATCAAACAAAAGAAAAAAACAAATACTTTTTTGGGGGGAATGTATGTTCAAAATCCAGTGGAATTCCTTCATCCGGACTTTGAGTCCAATCTCCACCTCTTTGTGGTCTGGAGACCCGCTAACAACCTTGCACCCGAAAAGAAGATGAATCACCCTTATGATATTCTCGGAAATGTTGTGAAACGGCCAAACTATTTCAAATTCCTGTACAATCTTTCTAATTCCTGGGCATCATTGACCTCTTCTGAGATCCTGTAATTGAGCGGACATATTGTGGAGCCCACGTATTGATTGTTTCAGATTTCACATTTTAGAACATAAATCAAATGATTAGTGCTGCAATTAAGAAAAGAATTACCATATTTTCTGCTTTATAAGACGCACTGCCATTTTTTTCTTCAAATTTTTTGGGGAAAAAAAGTCTTATAAAACGAATACTAGTGAGCATTTCCATTATAGAACTGCTTACTAGTATACAGGAGGAGCGGGGAGTGAGGTGATGTCTGTACTCACTTCTCTCTCCTTGTTCTCCTCCGGGCGCTGCACTGTCCTGATGCTGCATGCATTCAGGTGACAGTGCAGCGCAGGCCCTCGAGAGTAGCGTTGGAGCAGGAAAGTTAAATTAACTTAGAGTCTGATGGGCATCTGTTGTTAGGCCTGACATGGGGGGGTCTGATCTGGTATGGGGGGGGTCTGATCTGAGGTCTGATGAAGATTGAGGGTGTAGTTTGTGAAGTCTGTTCTGAGGTCTAATGATATCTCTTAATTCCCTCCTCTAAAACCAAGGTGCGTCTTATAAAGAGAAAAATATGATAATTGTAAGCCTTTCTTCACTTTTCCTAGCACAAATATCCTTGGATTGTAACAGAAATTGACAAGTTTTACATCTTGTTTTACCACAAAAAAAAAAAAAATTGTATGTAGCCATGACAATCTATCACTGCTGGGGACTGCCTCATCTGAATAAGATTGGTGATACCACATTCCCCATAGTGGAAGCTCTCTTAGCCACAAATTTAACTCCTGGTCATCCACATATAACATAGGAAGATACTACTTACCATATTTTTCGCCCTATAAGACGCACCTAGGTTTTACAGGAGGACAATAAGAAGAAAATATTTTTTTTATTAGGTCAGACCAACAATCAGACTTCCAATGTTAATCAGATCTCATCTCACAGCCCCAATCAGACCCCTAATGTTAATAGGACCCTAATCAGACCTCAGATCAGACCCCAGTGTGAATGACCCCCAATCAGATGTCAGATAAGAGTTCCATTACCTCTAATGTCAGCCCCCAGCCTCAGAGAATATAAAATATAAAGGCCACTTACCTCTCCTGCTCCGGACGCCGCTGCTCTTCTCCTCCACCGCGATCCTGTTCTTCCTGCTGTCGGCTGTGCTGTGACCCGGCGCGCACAGTGTGAGGCCACAGAGCGCCCTCACGCTGTGCGCAGCCCTGCACAGCCGAGCGGAGGACCAGGAAGCGGTGAGTACAGAGACTTCACCGCTTCCTGCTCCTCCAGTGCTAATGAGGAAGCGCTCATTAGCATTTGCCCCATAAGACACAGGGACATTTTTTCCCCCCGCTTTTGCGTCTTATAGGGTGAAAAATACGGTAATTATTTTTACTATATCATTATGCTGTTCACTGTACATTAGTCCCTCAAGTTCCATTGGTCGTCCTGGAGCCAATTAATATTGTATGTTGAAACCATTGTAACTTGAGTAATTGGTTCCAAGTTTTTCTACCTACAAAGAATGGAGAGGTCTGTAATTTTTACCGTTGGCCAACTGTGAGAGAATCTAAAAACAAATCTAGGAAATCACATTGTATGATTTCTAAATAATTTGCATTTTATTGCATGAAATAAGCATTTGATCACTTGCCAACCAGTAAGAATCCTGTCTCTGAGACCTATTAGTTTTTCTTTACTCTGCACTCATTACCTGTATTAATTGCACCTGTTTGAACTCGTTACCTGTATAAAAGACACCTGTCCACAAACTCAATCAATCACACTCCAACCTCTCCACCATGGCCAAGACCAAATAGCTGTCTAAGGACACCAGGGACAAAATTGTAGACCAGCACAAGGATGGGATGGGCTACAGGACAGTCGTCAAGCAGCTTGGTGAGAAGGCAACAACTGTTGGCGCACTTACAGGGGCAGATTGGGAACGTAAAGTGGCCCTGGAAAAAAAAACCTAAAAGTGGCCCCATGTTGTAGGCGGATCCAAATTGACAGAAGATGGACCAAAACAAGTAGGCAGAGATAACAGAAGTAGGCGGGACATGTAATACCATAGAGTAGTATAGACTTTTCCATGCAACATAAGCACCTAAAGTTCAGGTAGCTACTGAGCTGTACTCCCTTACAGTGCTGACATGTTGCGGCTCCTGCCTGTACCTGCCCCACTGTCTTACAACAGTTGTTAGCAGAGGATAAGTGATGTACTAAGCCAGAGCCCATCCTGCACTCACTCCGCTCTGCTCAAATCATATCGGTCCAGGCTCTTAGCAGAGTGGAGCTGAGCAAGCACTTATCATGGCCTGTGCCCGCTCTGCTAAAGCCTGAAATAGCCCCTGCCAGGTTTTAGGAGAGTGTGGCAGGTACGGCCCCAGTGGAATCCGTACTTCCTTACACAACTGACAACTGAGGGAGTACAGATTGCTTAGCACAATAGGCACCTCAACTTTAGGCGCCTATTTCTCATGAAAAATTAAAAAAAAAGTAAAAATTCTTTCTTTCCGTAATAGGTTTTAATAAAAATGGGGAGATGTACATACACTTTACTAATACACTTTACTAATAGTCACAATAGGTGCAGCCTGTAGTCCTGAGACAGCACAACTTCCATTCAATGTATAGCAGAAGGTGGTGTTAGGGGGTCTGACCTATACAGAGCTGGATGACATAGTTATAGGCCAAGTAGGACCAGAATACTATTATGAAGACCACTGAAATCCAGTCCAGGCACGTCCTATACACCTTCTCTTCACACAGCCAGGGCCTCTTCATGGGCAGGGGTATGTCAGCTCTCATTCCTGCCATCTAGTGCCCAGGCAATGTAGGAGCCGTGCTGTGAGTGTGCTTGTGTCCTGGCCCCGCCCCCTGCTCCTCCCCCTCCTACTCCCATAACAAGGCTGCAGCAGTCTCTGGGCTCATGCTGCCGGTGGCAAGCGATCTGTACTAAACACATTGCAGCAGCTCCTATGGGTTCAGTCTCACTTTAAACATGGTGGCTTTCTATTACAGCACTGCACTACACACCGATGGCCACGCTATCAGTACGATAATAAGGTCAGGGGGTGGCGCGGCCCATAGCATAGAAAACTCCATCGGCCCACCGGGAAGCTTCCCGGTGACTTACATTGCCAATCCGCCCCTGAGCACTTATTAGAAAATGGAAAAACACGCGATGACTGTCAGTCTTCTTAATTCTGGGGCTCTATGCAAGATCTCGCCTCATGGCGTAAGGATGATTATGAGAAAGGTCAGGAATCCGCCCAGAACTACATGGGAGGACCTGGTCAATGACCTGAGGAGAGCTGGGACCACATTTTCAAAGATTACCGTTCGTAACACACTACCCCGTAATGGATTAAAATCCTGCAGAGCACGCAAGGTCCCGCGGCTCATGCCAGCGCATCCCCAGGCCAGTTTGAAGTTTGCCAATGACCATCTAGATTATCCAGAGGAGGTATGGGAGAAGGTCGTGGTAAGACGGAACCAAAATATGAAATGCTTTTCTGCAAAGGGGACAGGACGACTGCACTGTATTGAAGGAAGGATGGATGAGGCCCCCGAATGTCATGCCTGTTAAACAGATACAATTGTATTGCCGTCCTCTGCTACATCAGAAGAGGTAAGTGAAGGGAGAAGCAGAGGGATGCTGAGAGTTGTGGTTATTTAACTGGGACTGTATGTTAGGGCAGAAGGGAGGGATGTTATCATGGGACTGTGTGTTGGAGGGGACTTGGTCAGGGTTCTGTTAGGGTACTTTCACACCTGCGGCATGGGACTCACAGGATGCTGTACTTTTGTTCTGGCCGCCTCTCGGCAGGGTTTGCCGTGCTGTGGCCGGATCTGTGGCCCTCCCCCATCACAGTGAACTACTCTCTGGCCCCATACGTGCACCTGCTGCAGCAAGGATCCGGCGGGCTGTTCACCCGCTGGAGCAGCCTGCCGGAGTCCCCTGCAGCAGGTGTGAAACTAGCATTAGGCTACTTTCACACTTGCGTTTGCAGGATCCGTTAGTGAGATCCGTCACAGGCTCTCATAAATGGTCCAAAACTGATCAGTTTTGTCCTAATGCATTCTGAATGGAAAAGGCTCCGTTCAGAATGCATCAGTTTTGCTTCAGTTCAGTCTCCATTCTGTTTTGGAGGCGGACACTAAAACGCTGCTTGCTGCTTTTTGGTGTCCGCATGAGGAAACTGATCCAAACTGGCTATTTAAAAGATAATACAGCCGGATCCGTTCAGAACAGATGCAGACGGTTGTATTATCATGACGGATCCAGCAAAAACGCTGGTTTGAAAGTAGCCTAAGCCTCCGGCTTAGTCTCTCCTCCGGCTGCAGCGTCAGGTCATAGTGCGTGCCGGCAGGGAAGAGAGAGGAGCGCGGAGCGTGGGACCGGACGGCAGCGGCAGCGCAGAACAGGTAAGTATGGTCTTTAAGTGGCTGGGTGGGCTGATCTGAGGTCTGATAGGGGCACAAGACGCTGATCTGAGGTGTGAAGGGGCACAAAACGCTAATCTCAGGTCTGATGGGGGCACAATATGATAATATGAGGTCTGTTGGGGGCACAATATGCTAATCTGAGGTCTGTTGGGGGCACAATATGCTAATCTGAGGTCTGTTGGGGGCACATTCTGCTGATCTGAGGTCTGATGGGGGCACATTCTGCTGATCTGAGGTCTGATGGGGGCACATTCTGCTGATCTGAGGTCTGATGGGGGCACATTCTGCTGATCTGAGGTCTGGTGGGAGCACAGTGAGATGGTATGGGGGCACAGGGGGCTGATATGGGGGTCTGATGTGATGTCCTTAAAATTATGGGCAGTCCGTGCAAATACATTATTATAGGTATAATATAAAAATGTTAAATATCACCTACCTAGTATGGTCACGGACATGTTTAAGTCTCTTTTCTTATGACGCTTGTCATAGAACTGGAGCAGAGTCCCAAACTCAGTCGCAATTTGTAATCCACATAAGTAAAATTGTAATCCAAATGGGTAAAAAAAAAAGCAGCAAAGGTTCCTTAACCCTTTCATGACCGGACCTATAAAAGGTTTGAATGTCCAGGCAGCTTTTTGTGTTTTGGGCACATGGTGGCTTAGTGACCCTAATTTTCTTTTTCGTTTGAATACGAAAATAATTTTTGCTATTTTTTTTACTTGACACTTAGGACTTATTATTAGAATGGTTTTTTTTAAAGATATTTTATATTTTTGTAGGTTTAATTTAGACAAAAACCGCTAATTCTTATTAAAAAAAAGGATTTTTTTTTAATTATAGATTTTTTTTTTTAATATTAAAACTGACGCACAAATTAATTATTGCAATGGGTTCCCTATTTGATGACGATCATTTTGATATATAGCATGTATAGATTTTATTTGACGGGGCGACTATGGTGACTGTTTCTATTGGCGACTGCGTGTTTAATATTTTTTTTTTACACTTTTTTTGTTTGTTTTTTATTTATTTTTTTACTTATATATTAATGTATTTTTGACAACTAATATGTCCCCCAGGAGGTCATTAAAAGACCTCTGGAGGACTGCCGCTTCTTTCCTGCTGCGCCGCTGAGGAGGTAAGTCTCTCCTCCGGCTTAGGAGAAGGCAGAAGCGGTAATAAACCGCTCCTGTCTTCTCCTCAGGGTCCCCGCTCTGTCTGTGAGCCGGGACCCGACCTGCTCCTGCTAGATTGCAGGAGCAGGAGCTTTAATCCCAGCGCTGATCAGCACTGGGATTAAAGCGCTGCCTGCACGTCTATATACGTGCTATCTGCACGGGGCATGTGCAGATAGGACGTATATAGCCGTATGGCGGTCGTGAAGGGGTTAAAAAACCCTCTTTCAAGGGGCTCCCCAAATAACCTGAAAAGGGGGAAAAAGGGATGAGGCGCACGAATGCACAACTTAATTTCCTGAGTTGCCTCGTCATCCTCCCGCGCTGGAGAAAGGGGCGGAACTACCAGGGAGGAGTCTGCATCGCTGAATTGAATTCGTACGCGACAGCGTATAGAGTAACTAAATTATACGTAGAATAGCGTATAATTTATAGGACACACTACGTAGCAAATGCGTACAAAGGCGAAGCGAATCACCTAATATTCGGATTCGCTTCGCAGCTGAAAAATCCCAAGATTCCATACGAATCTACGAAGCGGCGAATAGATTCGCTCATCTCTAACCATGACCAACCCTTATATGCATTAATCATGTATGCTAGGCATGTAAGGTCACCTGCATTCACTATCTTCTACCATACCTTCTCTATCCCACAACAGGTAGCTTGTTATATTGCCTATATACTGTATTCTTATTCGTCTTGAGATTATCTCAACTAGTGTTTTGAGCTACATTATTTAGCTGCATGATTTATGCATGGCTTTATTCAACGCTGTGATTGCCTATAACTCCATTATTCCATATGATCTATCACTATATCCAATCCCATTGGCCCCAGTTCTCTCTACCTACAATATATAAATAGATTAATTTGCTATATATGATCTACAGCTAGACTAACCTACATTTGCCTCATCCATAATATATGTTTTATTTTTATTTTTCCCTACGCTACCCATGGGCATTCTCACTCGTAGGATATGTTCTCCACCTTCAGATATATTTGACAGATTTATATTTGTGCTGATATAGACCTATATTTATGTAGATATATTGTAGGAAGTGATGAAGGTCCAGGTAGGACCAAAACACTGGTCGTTATACATTAGTTCAGTATTACTGTTCTTGATTTCCTTATACTGGATCACCAATAAAGAGCATCTTCATCAATCAAGCTATTCTTGAGTGTCATGGTTTTAATCCAGATACTGACGTGAAAAACAAGGATAACTGGGATGGCAAAGTAGTCAGTTTCCCACTTAGGAATAATATTACCACAGAACATCAGAGAAGCTACATAAGGAATGGGGTGGAGTTACTTGTACACAGATATCTTCTGGAGGAGCTTTGTTTTGGATGCTTAAAGAAGAACTCCAGCAAAAATGTTTATTCTCTGACCTGTTAGAAAGGTGCATGATATAATCTGTAGTGATTGTCATTTTCTTATCAGTGACTGTTTCTGTGAGTAAAAACCTCTCTTCTTATTGTAGCTGGGTCATGTGACCAACTCCCTGACCTCCAACTGACCCAGGACAGGAAGCCAGTAACTGCTCTATTCATTCCTATGGGAGCCTCACTTTCAGTCTCATAGGAATACATAGAGAATTAGACTTCCTGTCCACACATAACGTGCTGTGTGAGTTGGTGGGTCTAATTGCTGGTCACATGACACAGATAAGAAACTTCAGGATGATATAAATCAAAAATTCAGACACTGGTAAGAAAATGACATTCACTATAGATTACATCATGTACATTTCTAGCAGGACATGGAATAAAATTTTTGTCGGGAGTTCTTCTTTAAAGGCCATAGACACCTTTGGGGGCAGTTTTTTATGGCTGCATTTTACTCATTTTGGGCTAAAAATATTTTTTCAATTGATCTTTGTATATTTGTAGCAGTTTTTGTGATACTTGTGGTTAAAAATCAGTCTATTTGCATACTGTTACTCCTGAGTTCCATCTGCTGGCAGCTCTTATCAAACTGATAGTAATATGGCTTAAATGAGCATTTATAAGGTCAGGAGATCGGAGATAAGGCTTCACATGAGCGGTCAGCTGAAGGAACTCAGGAGGAACAGTCTGCAAATAGACTGTATTCCATGTATCACAAAAACAGCTGAAATTTTTTTTATAAAGACCAATTAAAAATGATTTTTAGCCCAAAATGAGTAAAATGAAATGATAAAAAAATGCCCCGAAAGTATCCATAGCCTGTAATGTAATGAAAGTAGGATCAAATGCAGCATAAAAAATAAAAAAAAATGAGTTTAGCACTGATTAAACGTGATGCTGTTGTGTCTCTGGAGTGGGATATAATTACAGACAGGGTTCCACTTCTTACAGTATGTGTCATGAAGGACCAGATTAATTAACCCTTTTCTGATACCCACTGTAAATGTACAAATGAGGTTGGGTGTTTAAATATGGCACCTACCCGGGAGTTGAGCAGATGCTATAGCTGGAGAATGCCTGCTGTTTTACATAGCAGACATCCACTGACAGTGTCAGTGATCGGAGACAACGCCAATCATGGATACCTAACCTTTCATATCCTGTGGTCAGTTGTCAGATCTGTCATTTAGAGAAAGGGGGCTCCCTCTACAATGAGATGATGGGAGCCCTTTGGTTCCTAAGGAGCCTTGTGAAGGCTCTCAGATCAGCCATTGTAAAGTTCTTATTAATCCCGGCTCCAGCAGTTCTCAATATGAATGTAGCGATATAGCCTACATTAGTAAACTATTACAGTCTACTGTACAAGTGATCCAATGATCATCTGTTCAAGTCCCCATGGTGGGTGGCTGAAAATAAAGTCCAGAGTCAAATGGAGCCTTCAAAGACTGTAGAGACTGTCCTGAGCAGGAACATGATTGCTGTTGTTCTGTGAACAGGGCTGGACCCAGGAACCAAGAAACCACCCAACCTGTTGACATAAAAGTCAAGTGGGACTTCAGACCACCAATAAATCATCATAGTGCCATGTGGTCCTGTGAAAGGAGTAGCGTCCATAACGGTAAATCACGCTCCCACATGGAGACTGTTTAAGGCAATGGATATGCTCTTCTGAAATGAGCTTTTCTGTTTCGCTGTTTTCCGAATGAGAAAGACATTTTTATAATATGGGAGTTTTCGCACATGGCGATACCCATGATGTGTATTTTTTTATTTTTTTAGTTCTTTTATTTTTATTTTGGAGAAAAGTGGGTGATTTGAATTTGTTTGTTTAATTTTTAAAATATTTAATTATTTTATACTTTTTTATAGTTCCCATAGGGAACTATAACAAGCAATCATTAGATTGCTATTCTCATAGACCCAAATGCACTTGCATTGGAGTCTATGATGAATTTACTACTTTCCTATGGAGCCCTATTACAGGCAAAAGCTCCATAGGAAATACTGTGCAGCAGCCTCCTGCCATTCACAAAGGCAGGGGCTGCTGCACACACGCTCCTCCTATCACCACACAGGGGAGCTGGAGCAACACCGGAAGCGCGCGCTTCCGGTGTTTCACCCGCTCGTATGCCGTGGTCAGGATTGAACGCATTACTCTGCTGTAGGAATCAGGATGTCTGCAATAGGAATCCCTCCTGAGCAGAGCAGGCGCCATCTTTAAAGACCCGCCCAGCACCGTACTAGTACAAGGTGTTAAAGGGGTCCATAAGATATGCCATAAATGTTTAATAGTTTCCACCTCCTGTCTCAAGAACTGATCCCAAAGTAAATGAAGACCATGCAACTTATGCGTAGCCACCCTCCATTCACTGCATTTAGACTTCCAAAAATTGCTGACCTCTGGCTCAGCTATTTTTGGAAGTCCCATAGCAATGAATGAAGAGAACACATGTGTGATGTGCTTTAGGGTCACGGTGGGACACCATTCTTTTCATTAGGAGGTGGGACCTGCACCTATCGGACATTTATGGTGCATCCTTGTGATATGCATCAATGTCCCAGATGAGACTACTTCTGTAATTCAAGCTAGTTCCTTCCTTTCCTAAATACATTTTGAAGGTCTAAGGCCCAACAGAGAGGAGTAGGACTTCTAGGAGATGCAGGACTTCTAAGAGAACAACCGGTGTTATTAGCAGAATTTTTCCTTCTTCATGGCCAGCAGTTTGCAGTAGGATTTACGACGCGCTATCATGAGAGATTAGGCTGATGTATAATATAAGGCATACATCACCTGTGTGAGTTATAGGACCAGATCAGATCCCGCCGTCAGCTAAGTAGATATGCTAATGTGTTTGCAGCAACGTATCTCATTCAAGTCAGCACAATCTGCAGCTGCCAGGCCTGTAGGGACCGTCTGCCACTTGGAATATCTTGAACTTATTAGCAGATCTTACAAAGCTGCAGCTGCATGTAATATTCTTATTAAGTGGCTAGACCCTAGTTACTTAATATGACGAATTGTACGGGGAGAAAAATATCGTAAAATGTCAAGAAGCGTCTGATCGTTAAGCCGCTTTAATGATTCCAAATGTTTTTTGACAATAAAACAGCAGACGTAAGGATATTCACGAAGCCCCGGAGACACGACTTAAATATGAGGCAATGCAGAAGACGCATCCAGGTAACTGCAGCTAATCCCTTTGTCATGTCCGCTTAGTAATATTCTTCCTCACGGAAGCGGCGGTGATAGGGGTGAAATTCCGCATTGAAATCTTATTCATGGCACGTTCTTGTTTATATGTACACGACAGTGTGGGTGATCGCTGGTTCATCTTGGACTGTAATGTAATTCTCCTGCAAAACAATTCTCATTTCACTTTATAAAATTTGTCAGAAAACAGTCTGAGGTACAAGGACGAGGGATATAAAAATGTTCTTTTTGTTGGGGGGTTGTCCTACTCTCGACTTCCTGAGAAAGGAAAGAGGGACAGCAATGTATGGATGCTTCAAGGCCACACATATAGTCGTATACAGCGGTCCCTCAAGTTACAATATTAATTGGTTCCAGGACAACTATTGTATGTTGAAACCATTGTGAGTTGAGTAATTGGTTCCAAATCCTCAAAATGTCATCCAAGATAAGAACAAATGAAGATTTAAGAAACATTCGCAGATATAACTAAGACAGATAAAACAAGTCCTTATATATCACAGTCGGGAATAGCTGATAACTAGTAACTATCACAGTTATTTCACCAGAGAAGTGACCTTGATTGGTTGGATCTGAGTCTGAGACATTGTATGTTGAGACTAGCTTCAACTTATGATGGGCAAGGAAAAACCATTATATGTTGAAAATGTTGTATCCAAAGCCCATTGTGTCTTGAGGGATCACTGTATAGTGCCATGTGGTCCTACATTGCTGTGCAGTACTTAGGTAAGTGGTGCACACATCGTCCAGAGAGCGTGACGCAGTGTCCAGATACATGATGCACACTATATATGGTCCAGGGTGCTACACTTTGCTAGGACAGTGTGTTTTGTCCAACATAGCTGCCATACTTTGCCCACCTAGAGTTACGAAGTGCCAACAAAAAGTATCCACATGGAGCCACAAGGTCACCACATTGTGCTGAGAAGTACCCAGATAGTGCCTTATTTTGCCCAGATAAATATTGAATCCACTGCCCCAGAAGATAAAATGCTGGTAGGGAGAAGGGACAGACCAGAAAAAACAGAATAACTTAGGTTTTTATGGGGTCATCTATGTGGGCAGTTGTGTTTAGCACTACTGTTTGGGGCGTAATCCCTCAGCGGTAGACATAGAGGTTTTATCAGCCGGCCCTTATTGGATATCTGAGGTTGGCATTGGAGAGATTTTTGTGTCTGGTCTATTTTTATGGCATTAATGGCCCTTTTATGCTATGGTTCCCTCAAGTAGAGTAATAGCACCTCCTGCTCTTCACTAGATCACATTAGGCGACAGCTAAAGATTTCCATATTTCCCAGTCACCTTGAAGCCATGATTTATGTAATAGACTGATATGAAGAGGTATAACTTAAAGGGCTTGTGGCAAGTTTTTAATTTCCAAGGGATAGGGGATAACTAGCTGATCACCTCTGGGACCCCCACCAATTATGAGAATGGGGGTCCCGTTCCCCCATTTTCATGGAGTAGCAGGTCGTTAATATGCGCTGCTGCTCCATTCGTTCTCTATGGGAGTGCCGGAGATCATTCTAGTGATAGGTGGGGTTCCTAGCGGATGGAATCCCAATGATCATCTAGTTAGACCCTATCCTGTGGGTAAGAGATAATTTAACAGTCACCCCCTCCCCTAAACTTTACACGCCATCTATAGTGCAGATGTAGCAATTGTTTACTTGCCACTTAATGTGTTAAATATATAGTTGCAGCAAACTTTTAGGGGTTATTCTGGCTTCACAATATTGGTAGTCTGGCCTTAGATTGGTGGGGGTCCACAGTCGGCACCACCAACGAGCTGTTTGAAGTGGCCACCAAGCCTGTGCAAGCATTTCAGCCTCTTCAGTGTTTAACTGCAGACAGGGAGATAGCAATGGGGGAAGAAGGTGAAGCTGCTGCTTTGGGGGCCCGAACTCAGAAGGGGCCCACCTAGGAGGAGAACTAAAAGATTTTATTGTAAGGGCCCAATCAACAGTATTATACAATGACATTATATACAGTGACACTGTAGGAAATGGACGGAACAGCTGCCAGGCCAAGTCTGAAAACGCACTCTTGACCAGCCACATGAGTGGGGATTGGACAGTAGTCGGGAGTTGTAAAGAAGTTTCTTGGGGGTAGGAGCCAATGCAAAAATTTGCTGTGGGGCCTGGTCATTTCTAGTTACGCCACTGCCTGCAGAGGAGGCAACTCTATTAGTATCACCTGTAAACTATATTCAATCTCTGGTGATTAGCCAAGACACTTATGGAGTCCTCCTTAGCTGGCACTTGTAGGTTGTCTGAAGCTGGCATTGATGTGATTTTTGTGGAGAATCTGAGTCTGGCACACTCATATAAGCATACAGTGCATTCGGGAAGACTTCAGAGCGTTTCACTTTTTTTCACATTTTGTCATGTTGCGACATTGTGCTTTTTTTTTTTTTTTAAATCAAATGTTTCCCCATCATTCTGCACTCAGTACCCCAAAATGAGAAAGTGAAAACAATGTTCAAAATCTTTGATCATTTATTGAAAAGGAAAAACTAAAATCTTTCATTGACATAAGTATTCAAACCCTTTACTCAAGACTTAGTTGAAGCCCCTTTGTCAGCGATTACAGCCTCCAGTCTTCTTGGGTAAGATGCCACAAGGTTTGTACACATGGATTTGGGGAATTTCTGCCATTCAAGTCAGGCCTCTGGCAAGGCCACTCAAGGACATTCACAGAGTTGTCCCTAAGCCACTCCTATGTTGTCGTGGCTGTGTGCTTAGGGTCATTATCTAGTTGGAAGGTGAAGGTCCAGAGCACTCTGGATGAAGTTTTTGGTAAGAATATCCCTGTACTTTGCTTCATTCAGCTTTCCATCAACTCTAAGCAGTCTCCCTGTCCCAGTTGCTCAAAAACAACCCCACAGCATGATCCTGCCTCCGCCATGCTTCACTGTAGGGCATTGTTTGGTTTCCTCCAGACATGATGCTTAGAATTGAGGCTAAATAGTTTAATCTTGTTTTCACCAGACCAGATCATCTTTTTTTCTCACAATCTGAGAGTCCTTTAGTTGTGTATTTTTGGAAACTTTTACTGAGGAGAGGCTTCTTTCTGCCCACTCTGCCATAAAGCCCAGATTGGAGGAGTGCTGCAGTGATGATTGACCTTCTGGAAGTTTCTCTTATATGCTCACAGGATGTTTGGAGTTCAGGCAGAGCGACCATTTGGTTCTTGGTCATCTCTCTTACCAAGGATCTTTTCCCCCTATAACTTAGTTTGGTGGGGTGGCCAGCTCTAGGAAGAGCCCTTGTTGTTTCAAATTAGGGATGAGCGAACCGAACCGTAACGAACCAGATTCGTTACGAACTTTCCCAAAAGTTCGGTTTGTCACCGAACCGAATTTTGAGAAAGTTCGTAACGAATCTGGTTAAAATAATGGCGACGCAAAATATACGCATATTTATTGAGAATGTACACTAATGCGTTCAAATTCAGTTAAGTAGCGTACAATTGACAACGCTACACTGTATGTTCGTTACTTGAGTAGGAATGTTCGCAGACGCAGTGTATCAGTACGCTAATGCGTACATATTTAGTTAAGTAGCGCACCTTTGACAACATTACACTGTATGTTCGTTATTTGTGTGGGAATGTTCGCATTAGCGTACGCATTAGTGTAAATTCTCAAATATGCGTATATTTTGCGTCGTCATTGTTGAAGTCACTTGTTTTTTTTCCACTGTTTTCATTTTAATAGCAACTGCAAGTAAACGAAACTGTACCCTATCTGACTCCCATTATTGTAGAAGCAATTATTCAGCCGTTATAGCAAGGTTCGTTTTAGGTTCGGTTCGTACGAATCCGAAATTCAAGAAAGTTCGCCGAAGCGAACCGAACCGAACTTTTCAAAAGTTCGCTCATCCCTATTTCAAATGTCTTCCATTTTGGGAATATTTAATGCAGCAGAAATTTTTTGTCCCATTCTCCAGGTCTGTGCCTCCACACAATCCTGTCTCTGAGCTCTTCAAGCAGTTATTTATTTCTCATGGCTTGGTTTTTGCTTTGATACTGTATGCACTGTCAGCTGTAAGACCTTATATAGACAGGGCTGTGTCCAATGAACTGAATTTACCACAGGTGGACACCAATCAAGGTGCAGAGACATCTCAAAGCTAAATTTAAAGCACAAAACATCAACTTAAAGGGGTTGTCCAGGCTTTTTATATTGATGACCTATCCTGCACTGCACGCCCCGTCTCCTCGTTCAGCTGATCAGCAAGGGTGCCGAGTGTTGGACCCCTGCCGATCTGATATTGATGACCTATGCTGACGAAAGGTCATCAATATTAAAAGGACAATTCCTTTAACAAAATCACTGCAGCAAGCCAGAGCAAGTGTGGAGAGGATGTAGGTGGCATCTGGGTTCTTCTCCACCAAACCTCACTCACTCTTAGGGCCGGTGCAGGGAGGAAATGGCCACACTGGGAATGTTGAGAGTAGTAATCCTTGCAAAGCAATTTCCGACATTGTTCTAACAAAGCTGAAGCAAGGTTCCCAATCATTTAAGATGAAATAGTCTCTTTCTCTAGATTCAAATCTTAACATAGCTATCTCTCTAACATTCAATCTCCTGCTGAGAGGTGCACACGTATCTTAAATATCTGCAATTCCTTCTGTGGTGCAGATCTCTATGTAACAAGCAGTAATGTAAGCTGCAAAAAAATAAGATGAAGCAGCCGGAAACCAAAACCAAGTCAAAGCTATGAGGCCCATATCTGAAGATATCTTCTCATAGACTGTCCATTGCATCTTCATCAAGCTGGTCCATCTGATTAGGTCAGTTACAAAAATAGCAAGGCCAGGCCAGAAGCCTAATGCCCCTTTCACACGAGCGGGAGACTCGCATGTCTCCCGCAACGCATCTACAGGGCTGGATTCCGGCACTGACAGGGATCACATAGCATTATATGCGATCCCAGTCAGTGCCGGAGTCCAGCCCTGTAGATGCGTTGCGGGAGACATGCGAGTCTCCCGCTCGTGTGAAAGGGGCATAAGACCTAGTCGTGGGCCGTGAAGCCCATGACTCCAGTAGTTTCCTTACAAATGCAAATTCTTTCTTACTAATGCCTCATCCACACGTCAGTGTTCAGTCAGTGATTTCCATTAGTGATTCTGAGCTAAAAACCAGGTGCGGCTCTAAACACAGAACAGGTGCAGAACTTTCCCTTATACCTTATGTATAAGGCTCCAATCCTGGTTTAGCCCTCATGCAGAAATCCGTGGAGTGTACTATACAGCGGAGGCGGCATAAAGCGCACGGGGTCATAGCACCAATGGCACCGTGTGCTCCTGCACTCATTAGCAGGAGCACAGTCCAGGTTTTCACGGACCGTGCTCCACGTATGGCTGCATGAGCCCTTAGGCCACATTCACACGACCATATTATATTGCGGAATAGTTGCGGCCCCATTCACCTCTATGGAGCGGGGAGCCGCGGCACGGAGCTAGCTCCGATGAAGCATGTCCTATACTTGTCCGCACGCACGGACAAGTATAGGAATTTTGAATGGGGCCGCCCAGTTTGTGTTCCGAGCGGTGCGGTACACACGCCGGGCCCCCGTATTATTGCGGACCCGTCGTGTGAATGGGTCCTTAGGCTCACAATCACTGATGGCAATCACTGACCAAAACACTGAAGTGTGAATGAGTCTTAGGGCTCATACACATGAACGTATTTTCTTTCCGCGTCCGTTCCTGTTTTTTTTGCGGACCGTATACGGAACCATTCATTTCAATGGGTCTGCAAAAAAAAAAAAAAAGGGAGTTACTCCGCGTGCATTCCGTCTCCGTATCTCCGTATTTTGGTTCCGCAAAAAAAATTGAACATGTCCTATTATTGTCCGCATCACGGACAAGGATAGTACTGTTCTATTAGGGGCCAGCTGTTCTGTTCCACAAGATATGGAATGCACACGTACGTCATTCATATTTTTTTCGGATCCGTTTTTTGCAGACGGCAAAATACATACGGTGCATGAGGCCTTAACCGCACTAGACTGAAGAACAGAAAGAAGCAGACCAACAAGTCCAGCTTTGCCCTCCTTCCCAAAGTGTCTGCATAGAAGCAATACTTGAGAGAAAGGGAGGGAGAGGGAGTCATGTCTCAGCCCTAAAAGCACACCCAAGACATTTCTTAAAGCCACATTTCAGTTTTTTTCTTCAAGTACATACAACAGTGCAAAAAACAGTATACAACAATGGGGTATGCTCCTACAAAGAAAGAAACACATCGATCCACTGTTTGAGAAGGCAGTGGTGCTCCTGTGAGCAACGTGGTCTTCTCCGTGCTTACCATACATAGGAAATTGGCTATGCTTGGTATCGCACTCAGCCCCATTCACTTCTATGGGGCTGAGCGTAATACCAAGCACTGTCGCTATACAATATGCTTGGTAAGCATGTATAACGCCAAGGTGCCTTCTCAAACAGCTGATCGGCGGGGGTCCTGGGTGTTGGACCCTCACCGATCAGATACTGATGACCTATCCTGGAGATAGGTCATCAGTATCAAAATCCAAGAAAACCCCATTAACTCTTCACATTACATCAGTGAAAGGGGACAAATATTTTTAGCAAAATGGCAAAAATGTATTTTGAAGGTTTCGAAAAATTTTCATTAGAATTATGCCCACCATCAGCGTTTTAATGTAACTAGCTTTTAGTAGATTCCCGACACTACAATTATATTTTGTCGTTGTTTCACTTCAAAGATCCGAAAGTCTCTCCGGGTGTTCGGGGTGTTTTGTCTTATTTTCGCCTGGCAAAATAATTTCATGGATGACTGAAAAAGAAAGCAAGCAAGAAGGAAGCAGAATCAGAAGTACTGACTTCTACAGGAGGCATCACGGTGATACCTTCTCCAAGTAAGAGCCTGAACCGCACTTCTGTAAAGGGCAGCGACTTGAAATACAGCCCTATAAAAACATTTAACAAAGTGGGAAAGTAAAAGGAATAATAAAAAAAAAAATATTGTAATAAGCGTCTGGAACTCGGTCAGCTCCTCGCGCTCACGCAGCAGTTCTTGAAATTATTTACTATATTAATAGTTATCTTCACCTTAGCTTGTTGGATGAGTTCCTGAAGGATACATCATATGGCTCAAAGTGGTTTTCTGTACTTGGTCTGTGCAATAGCTGAAAAATAACAATATGAAAAAAGTGCAGTAACTACTGAGATACAGTCCCTGAAGTCCCGACATTTTTTTTTTTTAAATTAGATAATGGATTATTAGATTAGATTTTATCATTTATTAGATTAGAAATATTCTCATTTAGTTCTCAGTATCCCCATTATGGTGGCAGTCTGTGCCCCCTAACTCTCCACTGTCCCCAGTGGTCACAGCCACCACTCTGCTCACTCGTTCTGTCACTTCTGTGTTTTTGAGGCTGAGACCCACTTGCTCTCCCTTCTGACTACCTGGAAATCCTGGCTGCCAGAGTAGCACTTCTGGCTTTCCTCTTGGCCACTCAGACCAAGGTCTGACCTCGCTGTGCCCTTTGGACGAACGCTTCTTCTGGCTATTAAAGTGCTTGAGTGCACACACTCTAATCTTCCCTAGACACCTGGAGGTAATATAGGCATCTTCACTTATGGGAAGGTGCCTGAGCAATAGGTTCTAGTATGCTAGGTTCCTGCAAAGATGTGCAGATTACATTTTTTTTTATCAGATCACATAAACTCTTCCAGCCCTGACCTCGGCCTGTTCCTGACATCAGTTTTACCTAATCCATGGACACCAGTGTCTCTTAATCCTCAAGGGTCAGCAGTCTTTTGAACAGAAGCTGCTCCAGAAGGTAGCAACTGGTAGTTCCCTTGCAGCAAAGTCTAGATCCCTGTACAGGGGTTAAAAGGAGTCTGTCACCAGGTACAATATCTTGTAGGGCTATTTCAGCTGAATGTAATGGTAGTTGTCACTAAGCCATCTGTTACTTCATTCTGGAGAAAACATACTTTTAATCTATACGCAAATTAACAGTTTAGTGCACTGAGGGCAGGTCCGAGTCACTCTGTGCACCTTTGCTCCTCCTACTTTCTCTGTTAGCCCCTCCTTCTCCTTGACTGATAAAGCCAAGTTCCTACATATTCAACTTAACTGACCCTGTTAACAAGGAGAGGGGGAGGTGAGCAGAGGAAGCAGGAGGAGCAAGGATGCACAGAGTGACTTGTACCCACCCGTGGTGCACCTAACTGCTTGTTTACATATGTATTAAAGCTATTTTTCTCCAGAATGAAGCGATCATTTAGCTGAGCTAGCTCTACAAGACATTGTGCATGGTTTATCACTAAATTTCCTGATGACAGAAACATCTTTAAAGGGTGAAGACCAGGGAGGGCAACTTATATCACACCCTTAGAAGTAGGCCCAACCCAAATCTGTTGAAGTGACACAGTAGATCCACATCCGATTTGTAATAATCCCCAATAATCCAGTACGCGAAAGATACTGTCTCAAGAAGAAAACCACTTTCCATATGTCTTACTAGGGGATATGGACATCATAGAAACAGCGGTACTCGCACGTCCACGTGTTTCATGGTTGGTTATTAATTTGAATCCTCACTATGTCCAGTACCCCAGACCTGGGGGTATCTGCAATGTTATTATATATTGTGTACTGTTATGTATTTTATTATTTTGGCCGTGTGTTCCATCAGAGGAGGTTATGGTTGTCAGGAACAGGCCTAACACCTTCCCCCCTATTGGTAGAAGTGGGCTGGTTCTGCTTCCTGCCAGGCGCGGACTTACAGTCTCTTAGAGAAGGGAGAGGAAGTACATGTCAGAGCTCCTACTCCTGGAAACCAGACAAACACTTCAGAGAAATAAGCAAAATCAAGAACATAGCTTCCAGAAAGCATCAGGGCAACAAGAGAGCAGAGTGATCAGTGAAATACAGTATTACAGATACTGCTACAAGGTGAGTGACTACAGCTCAAACATCCATCACCTAGACCATCACTAGACCAGATAAATATCAGTCCTTTATCTTACAGTGGACACCTATATCCACAGGTGCCTGGTAGTGTCAATCAATAGCCATCCAACCTACCACCATACCTAGTCATCAGGAGCCGCTGATGAAGTCCAGTACTTATGTACGCAGTCAGCAGCCGTAGATGGCTTCCTAACCCACCACAATGGGGAAGCTTTTAGTGGGGGTATTTTGTGCAACACTGTGGTATTTAGTTCTGCTGGGATGGTGCCCTGTACTGCACTGTTGTATTTGGTTCAGCTAGGGTAGTATTGTGTTCTTCATTATGATATTGTTGACCCCACTTATTTGAGTTGTACCTGCTTACTTGTGTTGGTCTTGCCTCTTGACAATTTGGACCTACCTACAACATGGGGCCATTTTTGTGTTTTCCAGGGCCACTTTAAGTCCAAGTAGACCTGAGAAGGGTCAACCACTTGAAGTTTGAGATGGGTCAACCACTTAAATGCCTGTACCGTATATTAAATAGAATGAAAATGCACAAGCTGACAGTAAAGAAACACATCAACACTCAATGTCAAGAAGCTTCTGCAAAAGCTTAAAGGGGTTCTCCGGGAATTAAGAAAATGAAAATACTTAAATATTACTTCATTATAAATATATTCCCAAATACCTTTCATTAGTTATAATGGCTCCTTTTGTCTGGGGAGCAATGATTAGGAGAAACAAAATGGCCGCCGTCCTATCAGTCCACACAAAACCTGTCCTAATCACACAGGAGGACAAGTTACCTTACAACACTGAGGTAAAAGAGCTGCCTCATCCTCCTCTCCTACTTGTCAGGGATTATGATCCTGAATACAGATAAGAACTTCAGCTGAATCTCTGTAGTTATGGAGTTCATGAGCAGATGTGGCTAATGAGCAGCAGCTCTTGTGTGCAGTCTCCATTACCACAGTCTGTCCTGTCCATCCTCTCTGTACTTCATGTCTCTTGATGGACTCCATTCCCACAAAGATTCAACTAAATATCAAATTAAACTGTAGTCAAGATCATAATCCCTGACAAGCAGAGCAGAGGGGAGGATGAGGCAGCTCTTTACCTCAGTGTTGTGAAGTAACTTGTCCTGCTGTGTGATTAGGACAGGTTTTGTGTGGACTGATAGGACAGCGGCCATTTTGTTTCTCCTAATCATTGCTCCCTAGACAAAACGAGCCATTATAACTAATGAAAGGTATTTGGGAATATATGTATAATAAAGTAATATTTACATATTTTCATTTTCTTAATTCCCGGAGAACCCCTTTAAACAGTGTTATGGTGCATAAACAATCGTGGTTCAAATATATGAACGCCATAGTATAAATTACTGCTAGGATACGCACATCAAAGTAGAGCTGGTTAAAGGTTATTAAAGGAATGATAGATATGTTTCATAATAAAAGCACTGCAGGTGATGAAATTGGATCTACATGATTTCTACAGGATCTCTGGTATAGACGAGTCCATGAGTGGTTTACAGAGAATGTAAAGAATATGGATATTGAATCAACAATATGACCAATGGTCATAATTATCACATGTTTTAGTCTCCACTGCACAACCAAACTGAAAGAGAAAACTTATGATGTCCAAGGTCATCACCGAATCAAGGTTCTTCACCATCAATGCCCCCAACGTGGCCCATCATGCTCGGTATAAAGTAAAGATACTTTTAATAACTTATTAGGTGGAGGCCAGACTGCACTTTCCTCCAATTTAGTTGAGACCTGACTATTATCAGATGGGCTGTCAACTTGAAAGGGAGACTCTATGTATATTTGATTACGAGGTTCGTAAGATCTCCTATAATTGTCAGATCAATTCTCCCCTAGTCAGTTTTAGACCATTTGGCATTTATCTTATTCAGACATAAAGACTATTACTTTTTATTTATTTATTTATTTTTTTACATTTTTTACCTTAAAAATGAAAAGAATTCAATTAAAGTGTAGTTATCCCAAAATATTGCATATTGCACTGCATTTTCTCCTTTATGGACTTGGCCATGTATGAATGTACAAATTATACATAACTATTACATCATTAGAATTACACATTACATATACATTTGTATAATTTGCATGTTGAGAACACATTGGCCCATATTTACTAATGGTACTGCCTGGTAGGGGTGTTCCTGCTGATTAAAGCAATACCTGTCTTGTGAAAATAGGTTGTAAATAAGACACTTATTTTTTTTATGCTAATGAGAGCTTTGGTGCAATTAAGAGCTGTGGTCAGCTCTGGAAACCTGATGTGCACCCAAGGGCTAGGACCCACCCCTCAGTGCACTGAAGCACTCAGTTGCATGAAGAATAGAAATTTTTTTTCTCGGGAACACAACAACCAATTTTCACAAGACATGCATCATTTTAAACAGCAGTATCAACCCTACCAGGCAGTATATCTGGTTAAAATTTTGCTCGCAGACCTTTATTACATCCGCACTATAACCTCTATCTCTAAACAAAAACAAATGGTACATTCCATTTTAGTCCGGTAAAATGCATCTGTAGAAGATGTGAATAGGACTGAAGATGGTGTCAGTCACGTGACTCTTTAGGTGACCTCTGGCATTCAGTTATTGTTCAGATATCTAACAGCTGAATAGTAGTTCATTGAGATGAAGAACACATGTATACAGTATATACAGTGTTCCTAACTGCAGCAGTACCTCACTATGTCTGACACACATAGTATAGACACACATCTGACATTGTTCTCCCTATATCCTGGGTATGTTTTGTTTGCAATTTGTTTACAGTTAACTTTATTAACAACATGACAACACCACCTAGAAACAGGCAGCCATTTTACATATCACCTGGAAACAGGCAGCCATGTAAGTACTTGTAAGGCCTCATGCACACGTTTCGTCTGCACCCGTTCCATTTTTACGGTCCGTATTTTTCAATCCGTTTTTTATCCGTTTTTCATCCGTTAAAGCGGACTGCCATCCGTTTAAACGGATCCGTTTTTCATCCGTTTTCCATCCGTTTTCCATCCGTTCCATCCAAACGGATCCGTTTTTTTTAGTTTAGGTTGGTTCTGACTGGTTCTGTGTCTCCAAGCAACCTATCCGTGAAAACGGATGGAAAACGGATACATACCCGTTTCCATCCGTTTTCACAAACGCTCCTATTGAGTTCAATGGAGCCATCCGTCACGTTTAAACGGATGAAAATGGGACATGTACCAGTGAAAAAGGATCTGAAAAACGGAACGGACAGGCATCCGTGAAAAAACGGATGCCTGTCCGTCGCCCATACAAGTGAATGGGTCCGTTTTTTCTATCCTTTTTTCAGGATCCTGAAAAAAGGATAGAAAGTGGAACGTGTTAATGAGGCCTAATAGCCACAATGGTTTCCACCATTAGTCCTATGTAGTTATCTCATGGAAGTGCGCTGTGTATATCATATATATGTCATGTAAGGGCTCATGCACACAAATGTATTTTCTTTCCGTGTACATTCCGTTTTTTTGCAGACCGTATGCGGAACCATTAATTTTAATGGGTCCTTAAAAAAAACAGAAGGTACTCCCTGTGCATTCCGTTTCTGTATGTCCGTATTTCTGTTCCTCAAAAATATTATGGATTACGGACAAGAATAGTACTGTTCTATTAGGATCCAGCTGTTCTGTTCCGCAAAATACGGAATGCACACGGATGTCATCTGTATTTTTTGCGGATCAGTTTTTTGCGGACCGCAAAATACATACGGTCGTGTGCATGAGGCCTAACACTGATGCTTACTGAATGTCAGAGGATGTCACATGGCTCATGCCATGTTTCTGTTAGGTTATGGATGCATTACACAGGACTGACTGATTCATGGGCTATACCATTCTGCTGTGCAGATAGGGGTCAACAACCAGATAAAAGAAAGTTATGTAAGCAAAATTTTAAATACATGTATGTTCGAAAATTGTATAATTTCCTATTATATAAACAAAAAAAAAAAAAAAATAGAAACTGGAATAGCCCTTTAACCCCTTAAAGATGGACCTATTTTCATTCTTTATTTTTCCTCCCCACGTTCCAGTAGCCATTACGTTTTTATTTTTTCATGCACATTAATTACTTACATTACTTTTTCAATGTATGTACTTTTGTCGTTACGAGAAAAAAATGAATATAGCACAAAATAAAATAATTTATCTATCTTCATTAAAACCCACCCTTACCACCCCTTACCAACCCCCCCTTCACACACACACAAAAAAATTTGTTTTATAGGTCTGGTCTGGGGTCTGATTTATATTGAGGTCTAGTCTGGGATCTGAATTTATTTAGGGGTCTGGGGTCTGAATTTCTTTAGTGGTCTGGTCTGGGGTCTGAATTTCTTTAGGGGTCTAGTCTGGGGTCTGAATTTATTTAGGGGTCTAGGGTTTGAATTTATTTAGCAGTCTGGTCTGGGGTCTGAATTTATTTAGGAGTCTGGTCTGGGGTCTGAATTTCTTTAGGGGTCTGGTCTGAGGTCTGAATTTATTTAGGGGTCTAGTCTGGGGTCTGAATTTATTTAGGGGTCTAGTCTGGGGTCTGAATTTATTTAGGGGTCTGGTCTGGGGTCTGAAAATATTTAGGGGCGTGGGGCTATTTGGGGTTTGGACCTATTTGGAGGTCCTGTCAGACATGATTATAAATGTCCAGGTTGTATAAGTCTTTGTAGTCTACCCAGATTATTTACAACTGCTCCGTTCAAAGGATTATCTTCAGAGTCTCCATTAATTCTTTGGCTTTATGACATGTTTTGTAGTATTACTATTTATTTCTTCGAAATTTACTTCGGCCTATTCCTTTCTGCTGGACGGTGATTAATTTTTAATCATCTGTGAAATAGCTTCCCGGGATTGTAACAGAGTAAACCTGTGAGTTATGTGAGATTGTGTCTCCATAAGCATTTATTAGAGAAGACTTGTGAATATTTATGGAATACGTCCTTTTTCCTGTATTACATAGAATTCAAGGGATCAATTTCCTTGTCTCCGTTGCATTGACAATAAATCAAATTTAGCTCCTTCCATGTGTGGTTTGTAATCTGTCCCTCGGCCTAAAACAAGAATCAGCAATGCAAGTCTATGAATGTAAGAGGTTGAGGCCTTGGGTATTAGTTTACCACAGCAATCTGTTTTATTAATTGAAGTTACAAAGTTGAAGAAAGAAACAACATACATAGCAAGGCAATAGAGAATTTATCTTAAAGGGATGAGTCATGTAGACAACCCCTGTTGATATATCCTATTAGGGCATATGGATGCCCTAAAGCTGGTCCATTCTCTCTGCTCCAGTGTAGCAGTCCCGTTTATGCATTACTTTTCTAGCAACTGATTTGAATGGCCACATGTAATACCATATTTCACCTATAGAGCCCGCTGTGTGGCAGCTCCTCCTGATAGTAGGTGATCAATATCAGATCTCCTTGGATCTGAAGACACCCTTCCAGCACCTGGTTCTGAATACTTTTGTAATTGCATGTAACTAAACTTTTTGAATGTGGTAAATTGTGAGATGGTCGCACGTGCTCAGTTTAAATCTTCAACTGCCCTCGACCATATTTTCTGTTTGAAGCTGTGGCAGTTACAGGGAGATAGCAGAAAGGACATGTCCCCTGAGCTGCCAGAGAATCTAGCAGAGCGATTGGAGCAGTGAATATGGAGATCACTGTATCCAGGGGCGAACACAGATAGCAGAGGGCCCCTGTGCAAAGAATGTGCCTGCCCCCCAGTGCTTTGTGGCATGGGACAGGGGTCGTTAGCCTTTCTGTTTCCAAAGGTAAAAAGTTAAGTGCCCCCCATGTCAAATTCTCAACCTAACCCCTTCCCTCCAGCCCTACTGTTAAAGACATACTTTACATACACCATTACATACAAAACTTACCAGGTGAATACAGCGCCACATACCCCTTACATCAACTGATGTCTTCACTGATGTAGATATTTTCTTTCCTCAACTTCTTCATTTGGTCCAGACCACCATGATGACTTCTTTCAGCCATCGCTCGTCTCTACAGAGTTTAACAAAAAGAAGATAAAGCGATCAATCGTAATCAGGGCACTCAAAAGGGGGAATCCTTGTAATGCAATAGGGGCCCAGCAATATAAGCTGATAGCACAGTGTCCATTGAAGAGCCTTAGCTGTCCATATTCCCCATTTTTTGGGGCTCTGCACAAGCTAATGTACTGGTGTATAGATCTATGGGGTAGGTCACCACAATCTAGGGAAAAAATAAATAAATTCAAAGTCTCCCTGTGGGATTGAAAAAAAAAAGGAAATTACATACAAATCATTTAAAAATTAGTTAAAAAAACTCACACAAATTGAAGTCTCAAAACTTCAAATAATACATTGGTAAAACACTGGGTAACTCTGACATGGAAAAGGACCTACTGTAGGTGTAGCTACTGTGAACCGCAAACTAAGCTGTAGAAACCAGTGTCAGACAGCTGCTGCCAAGGCCAATAAGATAATGGGTTGGATCAAAAGGGACATAGATGCCCATGATGAGAACATAGTCCTGCCACTTTACAAATCACTAGTCAGACCACAAATGGAGTACTGTGTACAGTTCTGGGCTCCTGTGAACAAGGCAGACATAGCAGAGCTGGAGAGGGTTCAGAGGAGGGCAACTAAAGTCATAACTGGAATGGGTGTACTACAGTACCCAGAAAGATTATCAAAATTAGGGTTATTCACTTTAGAAAAAAGACGACTGAGGGGAGATCTAATAACTATGTATAAATATATCAGGGGTCAGTACAGAGATCTCTCCCATCATCTATTTATCCCCAGGACTGTGACTGTGACGAGGGGACATCCTCTGCGTCTGGAGGAAAGAAGGTTTGTACATAAACATAGAAGAGGATTCTTTACGGTAAGAGCAGTGAGACTATGGAACTCTCTGCCTGAGGAGGTGGTGATGGTAAGTTCACTAAAAGAGTTCAAGAGGGGCCTGGATGTATTTCTGGAGGGTAATAATATTACAGGTTATAGAGATGGGTCGTTGATCCAGGGAGTTATTCTGATGCCTGATTGGAGTTGGGAAGGAATTTTTTTCCTCTAAAGTGGGGAAAATTGGCTTCTACCTCACAGGGGTTTTTTGCCTTCCTCTGGATCAACTTGTAGGATAACAGGCCAAACTGGATGGACAGATGTCTTTTTTCGGCCTTATAAACTATGTTACTATGTTACACAGATTTAGGGACAACCTGTATAATAAATTTGTAGTCAGTGGGTGGTTGATTGTTGACATTTCATGTGGACCGGTAAGCACTGGAACAGCAGTGGTGGTGGATCAATGAGGTGAGTGATGATTTTTTTCTTAATGCCTGCAGCCACCACCAGAGGGAGCTAAATACATATAGATTTATACAGCAGAACAGGCAGTTCAGTGTTGGACCCTCCTTCCAGGTAGAGCTTCATAATCTAGGTAGGTATGTCCAGATATCAGCACCATGACCCCAGGGTCTATTTATTCCTCACAATAACTTTTTCATAAACATACGACAGAGATCGAGCAACACAAATATCTGCGCTACTTACATCAAAGGTCCATTAATTGTTTTACGCTCTGCATGCACGTTTCATTGTGTAGGGAGAATAAAATTGCCAAAGGTAAAAAAGAATTGATGACAATACCAGGGAGATAAAAGCGAACAGTTTTCTTAAAGCTGCCAGCAAATCAATGAGAAGGAGTATTAAAGAAATTAAGTGAATATAAAAATTGATGACAAACTGCAAAATGTTTTAGGATCCCTCCTAAAATTGCTCTCTAAAAATGTGAGACAGCTAGAAATGTCTCCCAATGTTGACGCCTTCCCAGATCTATGCAGTGAAATAAGCCATATGGTTTAATATCAGGCCGCAGGGTGTGTCACCCAACGTTCCACAAAGTCTAAGTAGCATATAATGCAGAGTTATATTAGACTGAATCCTTTTTTTCCTTTTCTTTCGCCTGGGTCAGTCTTTACTTTAGTTCTGGAATTGTACTCATGATCTGGAAGGCTCAAGATGTTTATTGCTTTAGGTTTCTACCATGTTGAAGATATACTGCCCTGCGATGAATTGTGGGAAATGAAATACAGAGCACAAATAATAACATTAAGACATTTTATACAGTAAAAGTTGTAATTACAATCAGGAAATAATGGAGGTGATTTTTTAAGACTGACATTTCATATGCCTGTCACAAACAATAGTTTATTGAAGTAAAATTTGACTCATTAATAAGTCAGTGACACTGAAGGCATAACATAGCGATATACCATCAATGTCCTAGATGCTTTCTCTGGGCCCTTGTTTTCATGATCGGTGGACATCCCAGCGATAGGTCACCCGCCAATCTAATAGTTATCCCTATCCTGTGGATAGGGTATAACTTTCTCTAACCAAAATACCCCTTTAAAGGGGTATTCTTATCTTAGACAATGGGGGCATATCGCTAGGATATGCCCCCATTGTCTTATAGGTGCGGGACCCGCATCTATATCGAGATCGGAGGGGGGAGCGCTGCGCCTGGAGGAACCCAGGTTTCCCGGGGTGCGGCCACCACCAGGCATAGCTCCTTCACTGCTCCCATAGAAATGAATGGTAGCGCACAGCGCATGCGCGTCCACCGCTCCCATTCTTTTCTATGTAGCTGACAGAAATAGCCAAGCGCTGGTTCAGCTATTTTCGCCGGCCCCATAGAATTGAATGGAGGGCGGCTGCGCATGCGTAGTGTGCCCTCCTTCTCTTTTGGGACCCCGTTCTCGCTATAGGTGCGGGTCCCAGCGGTGGGACCAGCACCTATAAGACAATGGGGGCATATCTTAGCGTTATGCCCCCATTGTATAAGATGAGAATAACCTTTTAAGCCCAATTAAAGATTTTATTCCGGTGGAAATAAAATTGGTGATGGTGGGCTCATAGTGGGATAAAAAAATAAAAGACACAGTCTTCATCTTCCATATATATACTTTCATTGAATCTGCTGCCACTATTTTTCCTGCTGGAAAACCCCCTTTTTGTGGTTGGGGTGGGGTTTAAGGTTTTGTGTAAATCACACTTGTCAACTTTTGAAAGTTGACTTCAGGGAGATTTGAGATGATAGCACCAGCCTCAATCACCACAGGTCCTTCAGCATCTCGCCACTGCTGAGCTCCATCCCTTCATGAACTTATTACATGTTGATGACATCACACAGGTCCTCCAGCCTTTCTCCACAGCTGAGCTACCCTACATCCCTTTCTGCACTGACATGGTGATGACATCACACTCAGTGTCGGACTGGCCCACCAGAGGACCGGAGGATCCTCCGGTAGGCCCCAAGCCACCCAGCCACTTAAAAAAAGCATACTTACCTGTCCTGCCGTGCTGCCGCTGTCCTCGGCTCCCACGCTCCACTGTCTTCCCTTCCGGCGCGCACTATGACCTGACGCAGCGTCAGGTCATAGTGCGCGCCGGCAGGGAAGACAGTGGAGTGCGGAACCTGGTGGCAGCGGCAGCGCGGCAGGGCAGGTAAGTATGCTTTTTTTATGTGGCTGGGTGGGCTGATCTGAGGCGGGGGGGGGAGAGACCCTGATCTGAGGTCTGATGGGGCACAAGACGCTGACCTGAGGTCTGATGGGGGCACAAGACGCTGACCTGAGGTCTGATGGGGGCACAAGACGCTGACCTGAGGTCTGATGGGGCACGAGACGCCGACCTGAGGTCTGATGGGGGCACGAGACGCCAACCTGAGGTCTGATGGGGGCACGAGACGCCAACCTGAGGTCTGATGGGGCACGAGACGCCGACCTGAGGTCTCATGGGGCACGAGACGCCGACCTGAGGTCTGATGGGGGCACGAGACGCCGACCTGAGGTCTGATGGGGGCACGAGACGCCGACCTGAGGTCTTATGGGGGCACGAGACGCCAACCTGAGGTCTGATGGGGGCACGAGACGCCGACCTGAGGTCTGATGGGGGCACGAGACGCCGATCCCTGTACTGTGACATCACTGTGTTTATTATCCCTGTACTGTGACATCACTCTGTTTATTATCCCTGTACTGTGACATCACTGTGTTTATTATCCCTGTACAGTGACATCGCTGTGTGTATTATCCCAGTGCAGGAAGAGGTAAGTGGTCTGTGTTTGTGTGTTTGTTTTCTATTTTTCAGGGTCGTGAATGCAGAGGACTACGTCCGATTCGGTGGACTATGTCGGACCAGCTTTTTTTTTTTTTTTTTTAATAAAATGGTCAAACAGGGGTCTGGGGGAGTGTTTATTTCAATAAAATATTTTATACTTGTGTGTATTTTTTTTTTACAATACTACAGTTTTAGTAATTATGGCTATCTACAGATGGCCCTGATTACTAATACTGGGCTTAGTGCTTGCCGGTATGGCAGGCCAGCACTAACCCCAACATCTATTACCTCGGCACCCACCGCCACCAGGGGTGCCGGGAAGAGCCGGGTACCCGCAGGACCGGACCTTCTAAATTGAGGGTCTGGCTCTGGGGCGGCTGCAGGCTGGTACCATTAGGCTGGGAAGGGCCAATAACCGTGTCCCTTCCCACCCTGGTAGTGCCAGGCTGCCGCTGCTGGTTGTATCTGGCTGGCGAAGGAAAAAAGGGGGGGACCCCACGCTATTTTTAAAAAATTATTTAATTGTTTTTGTAAAAAAATGGCGTGGGGTCCCCCCTTTTTCCTTTGCCAGCCAGATACAACCAGCAGCAGCAGCCTGGCACTACTAGGGTGGGAAGGGACACGGTTATTGGCCCTTCCCAGCCTAATGGTACCAGCCTGCAGCCGCCCCAGAGCCAGACCCTCAATTTAGAAGGTCCAGTCCAGCGGGTACCCGGCTCTTCCCGGCACCCCTGGTGGCGGTGGGTGCCGAGGTAATAGATGTTGGGGTTAGTGCTGGCCTGCCATACCGGCAAGCACTAAGCCCAGTATTAGTAATCAGGGCCGTCTGTAGATAGCCATAATTACTAAAACTGTAGTATTGTAAAAAAAAAAAAAAATACACACACACACAAGTATAAAACATTTTATTGAAATAAACACTCCCCCAGACCCCTGTTTGACCATTTTATTAAAAAAAAAAAAAAAGCTGGTCCGACGTAGTCCACCGAATCCGACGTAGTCCTCTGCATTCACGACCCTGAAAAATAGAAAACAAACACACAAACACAGACCACTTACCTCTTCCTGCACTGGGATAATACACACAGCGATGGCACTGTACAGGGATAACCAACACAGCGATGTCACTGTACAGGGATAATAAACACAGCGATGTCACTGTACAGGGATAATAAACACAGTGATGTCACCGTACAGGGATAATAAACACAGTGATGTCACCGTACAGGGATAACAAACACAGATATTTCTTTATGGTGGGCCCCAAGAATTATTTCCTCTGGTGGGCCCTAGGTACTCCAGTCCGACCCTGATCACACTGGTCCTTTAGCCTCCCTCCACAGCTGAGCTCCATCTCCTCATTCACTGATGACATGTTGGTGATATCACACAGGTCCTCTAGCCTCAGCATCACTGATGACTAGAGATGAGCGAGTAGTGTTCGATCGAGCTGGTATTCGATCGAATACTACGATATTCGGCGTGCTCGATTTCTTTCGAGTATAACGGCGATGGCGCACTTAGAATTCGTTTCCCCTCCCACCTTCCCTGGCGCTCTTTTTCCACCAATCACCATGCAGGGGGGGTATGACAGGCACGCTGAGCACGCTGGCAGCGCGAAAACAGCGTCTACATGCATTGGCTGGAAAAACCATGTGACCTCGAATATTAAAAACTCAGCTCTTCCTGCTCGTACGCATATGCTGCGTGAACTTAGTCAGGGACAGAGGCTGGAGAAGGGAGAGACAGATTTTAGCTGTTGGACAGGCAGGAGCGTGATTAAAAGCCCTTATCAGGGCTACTACAGTGGACTTCAGTGATAGCTTACTACAATATAGACTTTACAGAGAACGGCTGCTGTATTCAGGGATAGCTGCTGGAGTAGGGACAGAGAGAGGCATTAGTGGTGTATTAGGTGCTCTGCTACATACCAAACTATATTTGGCACTACTGCTGTGTACCTTGAAAAATACAATATATAGGCCTTATAACTGGCAACTGTACTGTGCGTTCTCTTGCAAAGTAATTTCTCATAACTGGTGTTCATACACACCGTCTGATCACTTAATACACGGCTGTGTACCTTGAAAAATACAATATATAGGCCTTATAACTGGCAACTGTACTGTGCGTTCTCTTGCAAAGTAATTTCTCATAACTGTTGTTCATACACACCGTCTGATCACTTAGTACACTGCTGTGTACCTTGAAAAATACAATATATAGGCCTTATAACTGGCAACTGTACTGTGCGTTCTCTTGCAAAGTAATTTCTCATAACTGGTGTTCATACACACCGTCTGATCACTTAATAAAAGGCCTGTGTACCTTGAAAAATACAATATATAGGCCTTATAACTGGCAACTGTACTGTGCGTTCTCTTGCAAAGTAATTTCTCATAACTGGTGTTCATACACACCGTCTGATCACTTAATAAAAGGCCTGTGTACCTTGAAAAATACAATATATAGGCCTTATAACTGGCAACTGTACTGTGCGTTCTCTTGCAAAGTAATTTCTCATAACTGGTGTTCATACACACCGTCTGATCACTTAATAAAAGGCCTGTGTACCTTGAAAAATACAATATATAGGCCTTATAACTGGCAACTGTACTGTGCGTTCTCTTGCAAAGTAATTTCTCATAACTGGTGTTCATACACACCGTCTGATCACTTAATAAAAGGCCTGTGTACCTTGAAAAATACAATATATAGGCCTTATAACTGGCAACTGTACTGTGCGTTCTCTTGCAAAGTAATTTCTCATAACTGTTGTTCATAACACACCGTCTGATCACTTAGTACACTGCTGTGTACCTTGAAAAATACAATATATAGGCCTTATAACTGGCAACTGTACTGTGCGTTCTCTTGCAAAGTAATTTCTCATAACTGGTGTTCATACACACCGTCTGATCACTTAATAAAAGGCCTGTGTACCTTGAAAAATACAATATATAGGCCTTATAACTGGCAACTGTACTGTGCGTTCTCTTGCAAAGTAATTTCTCATAACTGGTGTTCATACACACCGTCTGATCACTTAATAAAAGGCCTGTGTACCTTGAAAAATACAATATATAGGCCTTATAACTGGCAACTGTACTGTGCGTTCTCTTGCAAAGTAATTTCTCATAACTGGTGTTCATACACACCGTCTGATCACTTATTAAAAGGCCTGTGTACCTTGAAAAATACAATATGTAGGCCTTATAACTGGCAACTGTACTGTGCGTTCTCTTGCAAAGTAATTTCTCATAACTGGTGTTCATACACACCGTCTGATCACTTAATAAAAGGCCTGTGTACCTTGAAAAATACAATATATAGGCCTTATAACTGGCAACTGTACTGTGCGTTCTCTTGCAAAGTAATTTCTCATAACTGGTGTTCATACACACCGTCTGATCACTTAATAAAAGGCCTGTGTACCTTGAAAAATACAATATATAGGCCTTATAACTGGCAACTGTACTGTGCGTTCTCTTGCAAAGTAATTTCTCATAACTGTTGTTCATACACACCGTCTGATCACTTAGTACACTGCTGTGTACCTTGAAAAATACAATATATAGGCCTTATAACTGGCAACTGTACTGTGCGTTCTCTTGCAAAGTAATTTCTCATAACTGGTGTTCATACACACCGTCTGATCACTTAATAAAAGGCCTGTGTACCTTGAAAAATACAATATATAGGCCTTATAACTGGCAACTGTACTGTGCGTTCTCTTGCAAAGTAATTTCTCATAACTGGTGTTCATACACACCGTCTGATCACTTAATAAAAGGCCTGTGTACCTTGAAAAATACAATATATAGGCCTTATAACTGGCAACTGTACTGTGCGTTCTCTTGCAAAGTAATTTCTCATAACTGGTGTTCATACACACCGTCTGATCACTTATTAAAAGGCCTGTGTACCTTGAAAAATACAATATATAGGCCTTATAACTGGCAACTGTACTGTGCGTTCTCTTGCAAAGTAATTTCTCATAACTGGTGTTCATACACACCGTCTGATCACTTAATAAAAGGCCTGTGTACCTTGAAAAATACAATATATAGGCCTTATAACTGGCAACTGTACTGTGCGTTCTCTTGCAAAGTAATTTCTCATAACTGGTGTTCATACACACCGTCTGATCACTTAATAAAAGGCCTGTGTACCTTGAAAAATACAATATATAGGCCTTTTAACTGGCAACTGTACTGTGCGTTCTCTTGCAAAGTAATTTCTCATAACTGGTGTTCATACACACCGTCTGATCACTTAATAAAAGGCCTGTGTACCTTGAAAAATACAATATATAGGCCTTATAACTGGCAACTGTACTGTGCGTTCTCTTGCAAAGTAATTTCTCATAACTGGTGTTCATACACACCGTCTGATCACTTAATAAAAGGCCTGTGTACCTTGAAAAATACAATATATAGGCCTTATAACTGGCAACTGTACTGTGCGTTCTCTTGCAAAGTAATTTCTCATAACTGGTGTTCATACACACCGTCTGATCACTTAATAAAAGGCCTGTGTACCTTGAAAAATACAATATATAGGCCTTATAACTGGCAACTGTACTGTGCGTTCTCTTGCAAAGTAATTTCTCATAACTGTTGTTCATACACACCGTCTGATCACTTAGTACACTGCTGTGTACCTTGAAAAATACAATATATAGGCCTTATAACTGGCAACTGTACTGTGCGTTCTCTTGCAAAGTAATTTCTCATAACTGGTGTTCATACACACCGTCTGATCACTTAATAAAGGCCTGTGTACCTTGAAAAATACAATATATAGGCCTTATAACTGGCAACTGTACTGTGCGTTCTCTTGCAAAGTAATTTCTCATAACTGGTGTTCATACACACCGTCTGATCACTTAATACACGGCTGTGTACCTTGAAAAATACAATATATAGGCCTTATAACTGGCAACTGTACTGTGCGTTCTCTTGCAAAGTAATTTCTCATAACTGTTGTTCATACACACCGTCTGATCACTTAGTACACTGCTGTGTACCTTGAAAAATACAATATATAGGCCTTAACTGGCAACTGTACTGTGCGTTCTCTTGCAAACTAATTTCACGGCTGTGAAGGCAAAATATTGTAAAAAAAAAACAAAATGCGGCGGGGGGCTAGCGGAATAGGACGTGGACGAGGACGGGGGGCGCGGAAATGCTGTTGGGGGCCTTGTTGAAGCCAGTGGGGATACAATGCGTGCTGGTGAGGGTCAGCCAGGATCCCGC